>JAJAGP010000558.1:0-240700 GCA_025084515.1 Ancistrus triradiatus | reverse complement strand
GCCCAGATGCAGCAAAACTCAAAGCATGATACTACCACCACCATGTTTCACAGATGGGATAAGGTTCTTATGCTGGAATGCAGTGTTTTACTTTCTCCAAACATAACGCTTTTCTTTTAAACCAAAATGTTCTATTTTGGTCTCATCCGTCCACTAAACATTCTTCCAATAGCCTTCTGGCTTGTCCATGTGATCTTTAGCAAACTGCAGACGAGCAGCAATGTTCTTTTTGGAGAGCAGTGGCTTTCTCCTTGCAACCCTGCCATGCACCATTGTTTTTCAGCGTTCTTCTGATGGTGGACTCATGAACATTAACATTAGCCAATGCGAGGTAGGCCTTCAGTTGCTTAGAAGTTACCCTGGGGTCCTTTGTGACCTCGCCAAATATTACACGCCTTGCTCTTGGAGTAATCTTTGTTGGTCGACCACTCCTGGGGAGGGTAACAGTGGTCTTTAATTTCCTCCATTTGTACACAATCTGTCTGACTGTGGATTGGTGGAGTCCAAACTCTTTAGAGATGGTTTTGTAACCTTTTCCAGCCTGATGAGCATCAACAACTTTTTTTCTGAGGTCCTCAGAAATCTCCTTTGTTTGTGCCATGACACACTTCCACAAATGTGTGTTATGAAGAGCAGACTTTGATAGATCCTTGTTCTTTAAATAAAACAGGGTGCCCCCTCACACCTGATTGGCATCCCATTGATTGAAAACACCTGACTCTAATCTCACCTTCAAATTAACTGCTAATCCTGGAGGTTCACATACTTTTGCCACTCACTAATAGGTAATATTGGATCATTTTCCTAAATAAATCAATGACCAAGTATACTACTTTTGTGTCATTTGTTTAACTGGGTTCTCTTTATTTGCTTTCAGGACTGATGATGTTTTAGATAATTTTTATGTAGAAATGTAGAAAATTCTAAAGGGTTCACAAACTTTAAAGCACCACTGTAATTCTACACCTATACTTATCCTCATCCCAAATCAAATTGTTTGGTTGTTTTGTTTTTAAAAAATTTGCAGTTTTTTGTAAAATAGCAAATGTCCTTGTGGGGACCAGCAAAACCTCCCCAGATCTTTTTGTCCTTGTGGGAACATTTGCTCCTCTGAATTACATATAATCAATAACCCCCACCCCCACATACACACAGTACTATGTCTGTGTTTCATTGTGTGGAACATGGAAAATGTGTAAGTGCACACAAACACACACACTTACATAAAGTATGCAATAGTTATTGTGAGAGTGTCTCGGACACACACATACACACTCATTAACAGAATGTAGTTAAGAAAATACGATTAGTGGCACAAATATCGTATATAACAACCCACTCAAAGTACTATGTCTATGTATTACATTATTTATGGTAAGCAGACAGTGTGTGTCTCTCGCACACACACAAAGCAGACAATAATTAATTTGATAGTGACTTCCACCCACACACATGCAGGAAATGTGATTAGATACAAATGTACAAACTCTGCTCTCTCTCTCTGTCTCTTACAAAAGACGCACACGGAAAGTGGACAACATTTACCGTGATAGTGACTCACACAGACACGCACTCGTACAATAAAAGCATGAAATGCGATCAGACACAAGTATTTATTTCTCTCTCTCTCTCTCTCTCACACACACACACACACACACACACACACACACACACACACACACACACACTATGTACGTATTAATACAGAGATTATTTAACTTTCTTCCCTATCAAATACATTTTTTGGAAAATCAAACAACTCTCACCATGAGGTCAAAATGATCATGTATTTCTATATATCCTGGGGGCATTTGGTAGATAAAACCACAGGCACACGCACAAACAAGAACATGACGTAGATGATAAAGATGCACACACGCAAACTCTGTTTCAACACTGCCAATCACGCACAACATTAAGTCGAACAAACAGGGGCACACCCTGCACTCTGCTCATGACTCATTTCATCTTTCTCTTGGTATTTCTGATATTTCTTTACCATACAAGATGAAACGTCCTGCTCCCTTCAGGGGCTTGTTTTTTTGGAAAGAACTACTTTAGAGTTAATAATGTTGAGTTATTACATGAACCCATTTGACCTGTGTGTGCACCCTTGCCTTCGTAATATAAAATCCAGAAAGTAGTGTGAGAAAAGGAGGTTGCAAAAAGGCAGTAGGGGAAAAAACTCACCACTCTCTTTTCCCTGAAGTCGATGCCCACAGTGGTAATGAATTTGGGATTGAACTTGTTGTCTGTGTAGCGGTAAAGAAAGGTTGTCTTTCCCACTCCTGAGTCACCGAGAGCCAGGAGTTTAATCAAATAATCATAGTCCCCATCAGTCATAGTGCTGCTCGCGCTAAGCCTGGAAACAAAAAGATACAAGCAACAAAATGCAACATCGTCAGTTGACTCGGGTGCAGTAACGCCACGGTACACTGGCATTGAACTGTTTATATTGATATTTTGACTTTGACACTACACCACAATTGAACAATTGTAACTGACACAAAATTGTGTTTGTGGGATGGCTATTGTCCTAGTCGCTGTAGCACACAGCTTATTTGGGTTCTCCTGTTGAACAGGGTATTGCCTGGACACAGACCCTATCCTAATGGAGTGCCGAGACCTGGAGGCCTCTGACAAGAAGCAACACACACCTCTACCCCTGGAACATGTATGGTTATATATGGAGGGCAATAATAATAACTGAAACTTCACCTCACCAGAGACAGGATACGGACCAGGGTGGTTTAACCATCGCATCGTGCCTCTGGCTAGGTGAGGTTTAAGTTGCATTCGATTTTCTCCCTAAGCTTGGTGCTGTGGATCTGAATATCTGTGTATTTTGGCCTGTAAGAGTCTTAGGACTGCTCGGGGTGAGGCCTGGGTCTGTGCGACACACAAAAACCTGGGGTGCCCCATATTACCCCTCACGCTTTTTCAAAATTTGCATTTGCACCTGCAAACCTTTTGAATAGTCTAACTGCGTATACTGTATGGATGGTCCTGTAAACGTCTTAACAGGAAGCGGATATTGAAATAAAATATGATATTGCACTATATATACAGGTGCTATTAAATTAGACATGGATACTTCAGTGCGCATGCCATTGACCCTTCTATTATGAAGATAAAGAGCAACTGCAACTGGCTTGATGCCAGCACAATGATGTCAGTATTCACCAAAATCGGATATCAAAGCACGAGCGTTTGCACACACAGAAATGAAGCCACTAATCATCAACTTGTGTAATAACTGGAAACACGCCAAGTCCTCCAAAGCATGAGAACATGAGACATGGCTAAATCCAAGCATCTGACTACAATAAGATTTTAGCAAACTAATTTGACATGCAATTTAGTTCTATTGTATAGCATGTCTCTTGGAGATAAATGCAAGCTAATACAAGCACAGGCGTGTCTAGCACCATTTTAGAGGTGCATATTGGGTCCCAGCACCCCTAAAATAGTACAGTCGTTTTTGTTGTTGTTGTGTTTAAATATCAGTTTGGTTCTGACTGAAAAAATGTTAAAACCACAGAAAGTATGAAGGTTTAACTTTACAGCAGCCCCCTTGCCTCTGAAATGGTATGATCCAAGTGATGACTTTGTGGCTCACGAGCTCAGCATTAACAGAAGCTTTCTCAGAATCGTTGGTGTCTTTCCAGTCACAGTTTTTCCCCCTTTTTCCTTGACAGTCCACAATGACGTTAAAATGAGCGCTCTTATCCTAGAATCACCCCTGTAACATACAATATGTGCATGAGGTTCCGAGGCATTTAGAAATTGCGTATTCATGTGTTTTATTGATGTTGACAATATATTTGACGCGACTTGGATTTTAAATGAAAGGGATTTTTCACATTTTATCTTTATCCATACAGCTACTGAAACTAATCAGAATTTTGCTGTATTTAGGCATGTTGCCTGTAGAATTCAGTTTCAGACTTATGCACATCCTGACCCATGACATGTCACATGGCACGGATTATGGCTTCAGACTGGCTTGTGAAGTCTTGTGAAGTGCAGGGTTCATGAGAAATGCAGAGAGAGTAATGGCGAGAGGGAGAAATGTGATCAGCATCAATGACCTTTTGTGCATCATCGACCATGTCTCGGAGGAACGGCACATGCACTTTTAGTCATAAGATTTTCATGGTTTCTGCATGTAAGTCAAATTCCTCTTTTGTTGATTTTTTTAATAGAAAGCAAAGCAACATTAGGAATGGTAAAACACAGTTTTACATTAGCCAGGTTGCAAGTTATAATGAACCATTAAGAAGTTGTTTACATTCTGAGCCCTACAGGAGATCTCTGAAAAGGAGCACAAACGTTTTACAAATTTGACATTTCCAGTAACTTTTCAATATAATACCCTTTAACAAACGGCATTTTTTATCTACAGACTGAAATTATGACAAGCAAATACTGTAATGTAAAGGCTTGAAGTGATGCATCCTGAAACTGGAGGTTGGTCATTAAAAATGTTATCATAATGTAAATGGATTTTTATGTAAACGTTCAGCATTTTAATGAATAAGCATTAAGTGTAATAAGGGTGATACCAGAAGCTTGGTGTAACTGTGTTTCATTTTAACTGGCAGTACTTTGTGAACTATTGTTCTAAAGCATGTGTAAATGACCCAAGGTATTTGGAATTCTTCAGGCCCTTTAATATGGCCTTGATCTACAGCTTAAGCCTGTGGATGCTGAGAAATATCACGTCAATATTCCTCAATGCAGATGTTGAGCCCTATAACCTTTCCGTATCCGAAACAGTGCTGTATTTTTCCTCCAGGCCCACATCATCGAGCACACACCACACACTCAGTGTGATCTCTGGATTTCTCTACAGGAGCCAAACAGACATCTGTAGTGGGGAAGGTAGAGGAGGAGGAGAAAGGTTAACAACCCTGTGAGAGATCGATGTTACACAGGAACCAAGCAGTGGCGGAAACAAAAGCTTAAAGGGATAATATGTTCCAAAATGCTAAGGTTGAGGGTAACGCAGAGAAAAACCATTGTGCATGGTAGCACAGCATTATTACCATACACTGCTAAAAGTCTGTGAGGGATCTGCAGAGACTTTGGAGTAAACACACAAATAGAGTATTTAGTATGTGTGTGTGTGTGTGTGTGTGTGTAGTTTATATACTGAGTGAGGCCAAATGTCCACAAAAGGATAGAAAGATGTGACATTTTTTTTTACCTTGTCATGACATTCTACAGGGAAAACTATTTTTAAATTGCTTTATTTTTGAAAAGTTTGTTTGTTTTATTAACAAATGCTGAAAACAAGAGAGAAAAGATTTGTTTTAGGTTACTGAGCCCAAGGTTAAATGCATATTAATGGAAAGTGTGTGTGTGTGTGTGTGTGTGTGTGTGTGGTTGTGTGTGGTTTATGTACCATTGAGTGAGGCCCAACATGTCCCCACAAGGATAGAAAGATCTGACTTTTTTTTTTAATCTTGGGGTGACATTTTGCTGCTTCCTACAAGGAAAATGTTTCATTTTTTATTTCAGTTTCTGTTTGCTTTTTAACAAAAACTGAACATTTCATTTGAAAACCCAAAAGAGACAAAGTATTTACTTTAGGTTACTGAGGCCAAGATTAGGGTTAGATGTATGTGCAGCATTAATTAGCTACAGTACAATTATATTAATGGGAAATACTAAATTCTAAATAATTTGGAGAGGGGAACACCATTTGCTTCTTTCAAATACAATATGATGAATATAAACAACCAAATTTGACACTGAATCATGATTTACTTTAAGGAAGCCGGAGCCTTAAAGTATTAGCCTCATGGCAGACATGCCTCAGGCACATCTCTGGATAAGATGAATGTAAGATGAATGTAAGATGTACATTTTGCATCCTGTTTGACTACAATGTCTACTTTATACATCACAAAGTAATAATCTAGTGAGAAATCCCCTTAGGAAAAGAAAATAATGAGAGCGTTCCATAATATCTCTGTATTTTCTCCTACCCTGAAAGCAAAAGAGTGATGCCCAATTTCAGAGCCCACTTGCCTGTTCCCTCAGGCCCATGTCCTGCCATGAAACTTCACCATAAGTTTCTTGCCTCTGTTTTTTTTTTTTCTCCCCTAGAGTTTTAGCAATGTCTAACACTGTTCAGATCTGCCAGCATCATGATTCTCAAAGATTTCTCATTTATACCAACAGTTTTAGTTTTTATATAGTCTCCATTTTGTCTTTGTCTTTCTTACCGAATTTTGAGAAGCTTTTTAACTAATTTAACAAAATCAACATCAACCATGAAAGCACCAAAATTGCCATTTGGGCATAGCAAGATGCAAGAACCATGCTGATTACTTAATGTTCTTCATGAACATACAACCTTAATGCAACAATCAAAACGTTAGTTCTCATTTTGTACAAATATATGCCAGGGGCATCATCAGATCTCCTTTACTGGGGCGCCAAGTGTAAAAAAGTAAATTTTATCCTATACGCCTGAGCAGAACCATGCAAATTCATTACAATGGTGCTTGAAAGTTTGTGAACCTTTTAGAATTTTCTATATTTCTTCATAAATATGACCTAAAGCATCATCAGATTTTCACACAAGTCCTAAAAGTAGATAAAGAGAACCCAGTTAAGCAAATGAGACAGAAGTATTATACTTGGTCATTTATTTATTGAGGAAAATGATCCAATATTACATATTAGTGAGTGGCAAAAGTATGTGAACCTCTAGGATTCAAGTCCAGTGTTACCCTCCCCAGGAGTGGTCGACCAACACAGATCACTCCAAGAGCAAGGCGTGTAATAGTTGGCGAGGTCACAAAGGACCCCAGGGTAACTTCTAAGTAACTGAAGGCCTCTCTCACATTGGCTAATGTTAATGTTCATGAGTCCACCATCAGAAGAACACTGAACAACAATGGTGTGCATGGAAAGGTTGTCAGGAGAAAGCCACTGCTCTCCAAAAAGAACATTGCTGCTCGTCTGCAGTTTGCTAAAGATCACGTGGACGAGCCAGAAAGTTATTGGAAGAATGTTTTGTGGAAAGATAAGACCAAACAGAACTTTTTGGTTTAAAATTAAAGCGTTATGTTTATAGAAAGGAAAACACTGCATTCCAGCATAAGAACCTTATCCCATCTGTGAAACAGGTGGTGGTAGTATCATGGTTTGGGCTTTGCTACAAACTGGGCAGGACGGCTTGCCCATCATTGAGGGAACAATATTCTGAATATATCAATAATTGTAAAGGAAAATGTCAGGACATCTTCTGTCCATGAACTGAATCTCAACAGAAGGTGGTTCATGCCAGCCATACAATGACCCTAAAGTCAACAATCCGTTCTACAAAAGAATGGTTAAAAAAGATAAAGTTTTCATGTTTTGTGGATGGCCAAATCAAAGTCCTGAACCTTAATCCAAATGGAAATGCTGTGGAAGGACCTGAAGCGAGCAGCAATGTGAGGAAACCCCCCAACATCCAGAGCTGACACTGTTCTGTACTGAGGAAACGACGCTAAATTCCAACAAAATTGAACCGAAGTCTGCCATGCGGCAGGCATGTGTAATGATAGCCTCGTTAGCTTGCTATGTAGCTCGAATATGTTTTGGCCACTTATAACTGTATAACTGACCAAAAAGCACATATTAGACCACTACAGCAAAGACATTCATTAAACTAGCATCAGTTATGTTGGCGTAAACAAAATGAATGCAATTAATAATTTTTTATTTTTCATTTTTTTGGTAATTTGTTCTTCATTTCTCATCCATGGCAGAAATCGCTCAACATATTTAGATTTTAACAGGCTTATTTTTTAAAAACCTTTTTTATTGTTTGTTTTTAAGTAATGAATGGGCAGGGCTTAAAGGGTGGGGCATAAAGAAGAGACTTAGTGCAGTGTTCATGTTCAGTATTATATACAAGTCCATTCTCAATACGGACTATCATTTAGAAATTCTGAAAGTCACTGGAGTTGTGCACCTTTCAGGAACACCAACATCAAACATTTTACCATGGAAAACTAAAAGCAGTATGGTCAAAGCAGGGGTTTTACATTCATTACTATTTAATCCAATCTGCCAGCAAGTTCTTAAACCAACATACACCAGCTGGAAAATGACATGGCCAATACCTCCTGCTGTTACATGGATTCAGCAGCCACACGAACACACCAGTCCAATAACACACCGGCTGACCTTAAGCTATAACCTAATAAGCGCAAGCGACAGCCTGAGGCCATGCCTTGACATTTAGTGATCTCCCTGAAAAGGTTTAGGAGAAGTGACACAAATTGTTAGTGACCAACAATTCACAACGGGTTACCATTTATAAGCTGTTCAGTTGTGTGCAATTTAAACGGGCATTTAGTTAACAAGTGTGTCGATGCTTCATTAAGAGCACAGATCTGCTCGAGGTCATCCAGACATCAACTGTGGGTATTTCTCTAGGCGTGACATTTGACTAAATGGAATATGTGTGTGACTATTGGACAAATCGGGGAGGTCAGAGTTACTTATGTCAGGGTTCGTTATATCACTGTGCTTTAGGATAAGGTTAGTTCTAATACCTTGGAGGCAAAACCTTAGTCTGATGTTCCCATTTTTATGATCAACATTAGTCTATGCTTTGGTATGTGCCTATAATGTAGGGGTGTAAAGAAAACAATTGAATCGGTAAATTGGTCAGCGATACAGCTGCATCAGTTTGTGAGTTTACATTAGATTCGAAACAAAAACAGCTAAAAATCAATATAGCCATCATAAATTTATGACAGCGACAGGTCAATTGTGTGTGTGTGTGTGTGTGTGTGTGTTGGTGAGAGAGAGAGATAAAACTAAAGCTAGCATTAGCGCTTTCTTTCAGAGGGCAATAACTGAAGGTATCAGTTACTTTACATGCAAAAACATGCTTCGCTAAGGCATTGCAGACAATGTTGCATTCTATACCAGAATCCAACAATGTCTATCTGTCTAGATTTATATACACCAGAACCTAGATACACAATGCCGAGCTAGCAGCAGTTTAGCGCAAAATGCATTGTGCATTGTATAGCAAAATGAAGAGTGGTGTGATGGCGTTCCTGTCATGTGCTGAGCCAGTAGTCTTAGCAACAGCTTTCGGTGGGTGGATGTGGTGTTCAAGAGTTTTACATTACCGTTACAGAACATCATGATTCTTGAGATGAGATTTGCAAAGAAAATTAATGTAGCAGTTGGCAGACAAAATAAAGTCAGTGATGAAATGTTTTGATGTGTTTAACTTAACTGAAACATACTGGAATAGACCTGAATTGAATCATATCGGTTCAGTAATAAACTGAGGTGTATTGAATTAATACCTGCTTAACTGTATCGTTTTTATATCGTATCGGAAAAAGCGTATCGAGATGCGGATCTTATGAAAGGGAGAAGGATATTGTTCTCATGATTAAAAATGGCTGACAGAATCAATACGTGGTCAGTGTGAATATGAAATAAATCAGTGTATGGGAAACACAGCAGTATCTTGGCTACTTAGTCAATACCAGTGCACAACGCTGTGGACTGTGGTGGCTTGGCGGTAAAGGAATTTGGTCCAGGGTTCAAATCCCACCTCTGCCAAGCTGCCACTGTTGGGTCCTTGAGCAAGGCCCTTAACCCACAATTGCTTGGATTGTAAGTTTGTACCAATTGTAAGTCGCTCTGGATAAGGTCGTCTGCTAAATGCTGTAAATGTAAATGTACAGTGGTGCTTAAGTTTGTGAACCCTTTAGAATGTTATTTTTGCATAAACATGACCTAAAACATCATCCGATTTTCACACAAGTCCTAAAAGTAGATAAAGAGAACTCAGTTAAACAAATGAGACAAAAATATTATACTTGGTCATTTATTTATTGAGGAATATGATCCAGTATTACATATTAGTGAGTGGCAAAAGTATGTATGTATGTGAACCTCCAGGATTAGCAGTTAATTTGAAGGTGAAATTAGAGTCAGGTGTTTTCAATCAATGGGATGCCAATCAGGTGTGAGGGGGCACCCGGTTTTATTTAAAGAACAGGGATCTATCAAAGTCTGCTCTTCACAACACGTTTGTGGAAGTGTGTCATGGCACGAACAAAGGAGATTTCTGAGGACCTCAGAAAAAGAGTTGTTGATGCTCATCACGCTGGAAAAGGTTACAGAACCATCTCTAAAGAGTTTGGACTCCACCAAATCCACAGTCAGACAGATTGTGTAACAAATGCCGAGGGAAATTAAAGGACCAACTGTTACCCTCCCCAGGAGGTGCGTCTTGACCAATAAAGATCAACGGCCAAGAGCAAAGCCCCATTGTAATTATTTGGCGAGGTCACAAAGGACCACAGGGTAACGTCTAAGCAACTGAAGACCTATCCGGGTAACGAGTCCGAAGCAGCAGCGCGCAGGGAGGGAGGGGTTGGACAGCCAAGAGAATCAAGCTGTATCGAAAGTTTTAGTTTTTGAGAGGACTAGATTTTCAGGACTCCTTTCGATACGTCCAGGTACAGTATGGAATGCCAAAATGCTTCATGAGTCCACCATCAGGAAGAACACTGAACAACAATGCGTGTGCCCTGGCAAGGGGTGCAAGGAGGGGAAAGCCACTGCTCTCCAAAAAGAACATTGCTAAAGATCAAGTGGAAAAGACCCAGAAGGATTATTGGAAGAAAGAATGTTTTGTGGACAGATGAGACCAAATAAACCTTTTTGCGTTTAAAAGAAAAGCGCGTGAGGGAGGGGAGAAAGAAAAAACGGACAAGTAAAGAAATGAAGACAACCTCAGATACCATCTGATGAAACATGGTGGTGCGTATTATCTGTGCCGTCTGGCGTCTGTTTTTGCTCCATCTGGGACCAGGACGGCTTGCCATCATTGATGGAACAATGAATTCTGAATTATATCAGAGAATTCTAAGGGAAACTGTCAGCGACATCTGTCATGGAACTGAATCTCACGAGAAGGTGGATCATGCAGCAAGAACACCGACCCTAAGCACACAAAAGCAAAGTCTTTTCCTTCTCTACCAAAAGAATGGTTTTAATGATGTAAAGCAAGAATTTTTAAAGAGCCAATAAAGTTCATGTTTTGGAATGGCCAAGTCAAAAAGATCCTGACCATTAATCCAATGGAAATGGTGTGGAAGGACCTGAAGCCGCAGCAGCTAATGTGAGCGAGAAACACCCACAACATCCCAGAGATTGCAGCCTGTTCTGTACGAAGGAATGGGCTAACAATTCATCCAAGCGGTGTGCAGGAACTGATCAACAGTTAAAGGAAACGTTTAGTTGCCTCAATAAATAAATGAGCAAGTATAATTTTTTTGTCTCATTTGTTTAACTGCGGTTCTCTTTTAGCAGACTTGTGTGATGATGTTGATGTCATATTTAGTGCCAGGAAAGAAAAACAGAAAACTCTAAGGCGTTCACAAACTTTCAAGCACCACTGTGCAGAGGCGAAAGGGGGAAAGAGTTGCGGGGGGGAGGGAGGACGTGGGAGGGAGTGCAGAAGATGACCGGGAAGACGAGACTGACTAGAGAGATGAGAGGGAATATGAGAGAAGAGAGAGACGAGACAGAGAAACGGACGAGCGAGAGAAGAGAGACCTCCGACGAGAGATGAGACGATCAGAGACGCAGATGACTACGAGACGAGAGAGAGGGAGGGAGGGATGCGATGGGGAGGAGTTAGAGATAGTAGATACTATATATATATATATATATATATATATATATATATATATACATAAAAAATATGACATGATGTTCAGACAATGTCCAGATCATGTAATGTGCATTTTCACAATATGTATCGTGGACATTAAGTGACGATATAGTCAGCCAAATATACTACAAGGCCAAAAGTATGTGAACACCTAAACATGATATTTATTTGTGATTGTTGATCTACTTCTAAAACCAGATTCATTAATAATAAACTGGTGCCTCTTCCCTCCACATAGTGGGCATCCACATCAAAACTCAAACTGGGACTAACCTAGCGGTAGCTAGCTAGGTAGCCTAGCGGTTAAGGTACTTGACTATGGACCAAAAGGTCCAGGGTTCAAATCCCACCTCTGCCAAGCTGCCACTGTTGGGTCCTTGAGCAAGACCCTTAACCCACAATTGCTTGGATTGTAAGACTGTACCAATTGGAAGTCGCTTTGGATAAGGGCGTCTGCTAGATGCTGTAAATGTAAATGTCAAACCGGGGATCTCAGGAGCCGTGAGGCAACTGCGCTAATCACTGTGACACTCTGTTGCTGTCTGGTTAGATTATTGTGATTAAAAACAGTTGAAATGAAAGCTGAAATGAAGGCAATAAGATTCACAATCGACTGCTGATCTTGTGCTTATTATAAATTATTTATTTAAATTATTATAAAAAAAAATGCTGCGAGGGTGTCGTGAAATGATTGCTCATCAGAAGTACACCATTAGCTGAAAATCACTAATCATTCTAGCTGCTTGATTTTGAAGGGATGCAGCTTTGCAATTAAACAACAGCTCCAGCTACTCGAGGTTCATAACAAAAATGAACGAGAAACATTGTGTGCAGATGGAAGTACGAACTGGATGTGGAACACGGGTCACTCAGGTTAAAACATGCTGAAGATGCAAAGCATGTTTGTTTAATGCAACGCTGCTATATTAGCAAACAAATTTAAAATCGTTTTGTAAAATGTAATGTACAATGAATCTGGAAATTGGTTTCAAAAGTTAATCTGTGCAGCTAAGTATATGTACCTGGCAAGTACAGGAAAATATCAAGGCTGAGAGCACTTAGCTTATTTTTAAATAGTGGCACAAATGGCCAAAAAACAACCATTAATCGTTGATCAGGATTAACTGTACGACAATTGGTCATCAGTTAAATTTCGTCATAGTAACAGGGCTAATAGTAATATTCAAAAAGCACCTTACACCGCATTATTCTGGACTGAAAAGCATTTTCGGTAGTAGCATATAACTGAGCACTACACTATGTGTGTCAGAACTTTGTATTTATTCTTACCCGACCCTGGTTTAATCAGAATGCATTTAATCAGAAAGCACAGACAGCTAATCACTAGCAGTCTAAACATCTGGAAAGCAATGCAAAGACAGTGGGAAAAGTGTGCCAAAGGCTGTTGGGTGATTGGCTCCTGGTTTGTCCAGTTTCATATGTACTTTTATATCTAACATACACATTTCTGTAATCAAATTCAACTAGGTAGATTCATAGATCCATGGTTCTAGCTCATAGCTATTTGTGAGATTCAGTGTGCTCTTTGTCCTAAAAATTAGCTCTTTTTAATATAAACCCAATTCGAACAGCACAGGTTGAACACACATCAATGACTAGTTTTGTTCAGCGACCCGTTGTGCAGGGCAGCAGTGAATGCCAGTCAGGTGGTCAAATGTGTTTTGGTGCTCTCTCAATCACTGCTAATCAATTAGACAGTCAGTCAGATTGAGTTAAGGTGAACAAAGTTAATCTATTTAAGCAATGCCATGCTTGACCTTTATATAGTACAAAGTAAACATCTGGTCTTAAAGAATGAATTAAAAATTAGTCTATTCAACATTTCTTCTACTCAAAGGTCTTGGACACACGACTTCGATCAAAGTGTTACCTCAATCAATATTAAGTGATCTCCAAATGACTATCATCCAGCTGTAGTTCTGTTCACCATTTGCTTCATTTTATCTCAAGTGCTTTGATACCCTGTACTTTTTATTCACATTGTACTGTGTGTGTCCTCCTAACACAGTCATAACCATTTGTCTGCTAATGACTGACCCTGCATTCGCAGTGGGAGCAACGAAATGTGACAAGCCAGTCATTCCTCACTCAGATTGTAGTTGTGGTGTGATATGAATTTGGAGGCTAGAAAATGTGTAGTTTGGACAAGTGATTTAACAGAGTGTTATGCATTTGTAAGTGTTAGAGAAATAATGTATCCCCCAAGATTCTGTTCTTGGCTCCTTGTTGCTTTTCATTGTATATCATACTTTTGTGTGAAGCACTAAGATTTTGGCTTCAACACGAAAGGTGCTATGCAAATAGTAATCCCATAACCTATCCCAGAACTAATTGGGAACAGGTGGATAGTGCCCTAACTGAGGTGCCACTTTGCTGGGTCCAGCAAGAATCGATGTTGTAGTGCTGGTGGATGAGCCACCCCAACCAGTGTGTAGCAATTTGGGTAATCGTGGGTTAATTTGGGTAACGCCCAGTATTCTTTATGGGTCATGCATTATTGTCTCTTCTGCTTTCAGTCAACAAGAATCACTTATTTCATTAAAATATGATGGAAACTATGCAGATAAATAAAATGCAACAGTGGTTGATTAAATAAAAGGTTTTCTGGTTTCTTGTATACTAGGGTATTAACGAGCTATTTTTTCAGTTGAAGGAGAAAACATGACCTTAATTCCCCTTCTATGAATAATTATATCATTTACAAGTGAATTATTGGATTAGACTCCACTAGTGCTCTCACTGGTTTAAAGGAAAACTGCACTAAAATGATAAAATGATAAAATGTGACCCATGCTGATTTTTGAGACGAAGGTTGACCTAGAAGTTACCAGTGCCAGCAGATAAATGGGTCAATCTCAAAGCGATCTCTCTCTCTCTCTCGCTCTCTCTCTCTCTCTCTCACACACACACACACTCACACACACACACACACACACTCACACACACACACACACACACACACTCATTTCTTTCTATCATTGTGGGGATTTTCGATTGATATAAAATTGCTGCACGTAAATAGTAGCCTTCTTTTCAAAAGACACGTCTTGTTTTAGTAAAAAAATTAAAAAATCAATAAAATACATTATTTTGAGGACCAGCAAAATGTTCCCACAGGGTAAAATGTCAGATCTTTCTATACCTTTGGTTGTATAAACTTACCCTCCAACGCCCCCAACACACATACACACAGTGTCTTTTTGTCTGGCTAGGAGAAAATAAACCCCAGAGCAGTCGGTATATGTGCTGCCGTGTCACATGCTTTCATGTGTTTATCCCTGAATGGGGAAAAATCTGAGGAAAAACAGTCCGGAATGACTGAGGCGCTGCTGATTTCATTTATATCCTGTACATATGTGCGCTATGTTGAAGTATAGGGCTTAAGCATGACTAATCTGAGCTAACCAGAATGAATGGATGAGCCAAAATTACTCAGCAAGAAATATACTACTCTTTGACGAGACGAGAAAATTTATTTGCTGTGTAATTGCCACCACTCGCATATTTGAGTGTCACATACAGTGTAGACTCTGAAAGCCTGGGAAAAATGCACTGTGCTGTTATTTAGTCTGTACAGTGAAATATGTTCAGCATGCAAAAAACACTATATATTCTGAATTCTTCATTTAATGACATGGAGTTTTATCAAATTCCTTGCCAGTTTCTTAACCATTTCAGTTAGCAACAGTAATCATTTTTGGTAACGAAGATATATATTTATAAATCTATTTGACATGGTAGCATACTTGAAGTTGAAACATTTTCCCCAGAGGCAAAGGTATAAAGTCAAACAGTTAGGAACTTGTAGAAAAAGGGTGTGATCACATTCCTGCGATTAACAACAGCACCCAGGGACTACTGAAACACACTTTCTGTTTAAAAAAAGTACAAGAGCTAAAGACAACAAGCATTCTAAAAAACACGCCAATCCACACCGTCGCCCTTCTTCTACCTTTAGTTCTGATACGTGGAAATTGAAACTTACCCGTGTGTTTTCTTTCCTTTCAGCTTTCAGTGGATGGGGAGTAGATGTGGAGCGTTAAGCAGCAAAAAGGCAGCCAGAACACACCCCTGCTCAGGACAGGCCCACCGAGGTCAGTGTGTGCGTGTGTGTGCGCGGGAGTGTGTATGTGTGTGTTTATAAGAGTCTCGTCTAAGGCTTGCCTCTAGCTGAGGACGTCAGATAGAACAAAGCTCTGCTAAAGCTTTTTGAGCGTAGAGAGAAAGGGGAGGCTTGGAGGCTTTTCTTATTTCCTGAGGTGTCACTATTCAAACGCACATTTGGCTTAAATGGCATTGTCTTGTTTTTCCATAAAACATCTGCAACAGATATTGTTTATAATGATGAATTACGCTTCACCATTTGGCAGTCTGATGGACAAATGTGGGGTTGTTGCATACCAGGAAACACACATGACCAAATATATAGTGACTATTGTACAATTTTGAACTGAAGCAAAATCCCAATGCTATAGCAAACAAGGGCATTCTACACAACTGTGTGCAAATTCCTCATGGAAAAGTGTACAAATTTGTTGGTATTCTTACAGCTCATTGAAATAATGCTTCATTCCTCCTGAAAAGTGATTAAACTAAAAGCAATTCTCTCATGTATACTAGCATTCCACTGTTCTATCATAGAGTAAAGCAAAGGAAGTGTGAAAATAGATACATTATTGTTTATTCTGCAAAGACATTCTAAAATGTTGGTAAAACGATTATTTGTAGTTGGATTATCATGATATTTCAAACTATCAGCTCGCTTTAATTAGTATCATCATTGAAGATTACAGTGGTGCTTTAAAGTTTGTGAATTTTCTATATTTCTGCATAAATATGACCTAAAACATCATCAGATTTTCACACAAGTTCTAAAAGTAGATAAAGAGAACCCAGTTAAACAAATGAGATAAAACAATGAGACAAAAACAATGGGCATAAAATTCCTCCAAGCCGGTGTGCAGGACTGATCAACAGCTACAGGGGAAACGTTTAGCTGCAGTATTTGCTGCACAGGGGGGGGTTCACACCAGATACTGAAAGCAGAGGTTCACATACTTTTGCCACTCACTAATCTGTAATATTGGATCATTTCCTCAATAAATAAATGACCAAGTATAATATTTTTGTCTCATTGTTTAACTGGGTTCTGTTTCTTGTAGGACTTGTGTGAAAATCTGAAGATGTTTTAAGTCATATTTATGCAAACTTTCAAGCACCACTGTAAATGGAGGAAAAGTTCATCTTAAAGGTAAAGATTACAGACTATCTCCAAGGGGTTTGATGACCCCATGACTACAGTTGTTAATATTATTAAGAAGTTTAAGATCCATGGGGCTGCAGCAAACCTCCCTTCATGCAGCCACAAAATGATAGTATACATTGGTAGACAAAAAGCCAAGAAAATCTTCCAAAGAGATACAGCTGAACTCCAAGGTCAAGAGACATCAATGAGTCAGAGACATCCAATTGCCACAGTGCTTCTGAGGGAATGTCCTTTGGACAGGTAATCCAAAACTGGAGCTTTCTGGCAAGTCACATCAGCTCAGTGTTCACGGATGGAAAATGAAGCTTTCAGAGAAAAAAGATGGAGGACAATTCCTCAGCATCTCACATGGGGTTATTGAGTCTGTGCAGGACACAATGTAATCTCAAGACTAGCAAAGCATTCTGGGGCGAAATGTACTGCACAGTGTCAGAAAGCTCACTGAACATGGGTTAATGAGCCAAAACATAGAGGTAAAAGCACTCAAGAATGGCTAAGAACAAAACATTGGACTATTTTCTCCTATGATCTCTGATCTGAATGCCATCAAACATCTATGGAAAGAACTGAAACATTGAGTCTGGAGTAGACACCCTTAAATCTGCGATAGCTGGAGCAGTTTTGCTCACGAAGAGTGCGCCAGACCACCAGCTGACATGCAGACGTCTCACTGAGAGCTACAGATATCGAGTGTTCACAGTGATTGTCTCTAAAGGCTGTGCAACACAATATTAGGGTAATGATCCCATCAGGTTTGTCCATGGTCCCAGGCTATTTATAATTTTAATTGGGTGATTTTTCACTTCATTTTAAATTTAGAAAAATGAAATTTGTAATACTTTTTTTATTTATTTATAAGAAAATGTTTACATGCTTTAAAGTAAGGAATTAACGATGGTTACAACTGAGCTTATATAGATTTTTAATCCGTAATTAAATATTAATAATTTATTAATAAGTAATACCTTTTTGTGTTGGCAATGACGTGTTGCGGTAATGCCAGGCCATGATGCTAGGTTCTAATTTCTAGGTGATTTCCTAATGCTAGTCAACAGCTAGTAAAAGATGCATTTTACATAAATATAAATAATGTGAACATGTCATTTTTTGTGTTAAATACTGCAGTAAGTGAGTAAATGGTAATGATGCTGAATAAACCTACACAATGATGAAGATCTTGGAGGAATACACGATTCAGTTACTCACATTTCCAGAAATCAAAATGTCACTCTTCTATCATGGCCGGCATGTTCTCCCCGTCAGTCTTTGTTTCCATGGTTACACCATAAACAAGTGTTATTTCTGTAATTAGCTACAGAAATCGTAGCCTGTTGCTTTAATGACGGATAACGTTGGGGTCGATAATATATTGGTCAGAAATACGCAGAAGCTGTATAGATATGACCAAAAATAATACACAGTGCTTTTTTGAGTTACTCTAAAAACACACACTGTGATTTTATTTTATTTTTTACTGAATTGATAACTTTTCCTGTAGCAGAGAAGTCTGGGTTAAAGGCCAAAGTAGCAAAGTATTCATGTTTAAAACATTGTCAAAAATGGAAATCATAATGATTTTGGTGCATAATTTTGTGGTGATGCAATAAATGATATTTTCATACCTAAGCCACTAATTTTGTAATGAAGTATTTCTAACATGAATTTATTGACCTGGGGACATGAAAGCTCCCCTGTTTGAAGAATTATTTAAACTATTTTGCTGAATAAAAATCAAAAGCAAAGTTTGGTTTTATTAAATATGGAATGAGCAATGATGGAAGTACATTTTTTTTTCAATTTCGAGTTATTTGAAAATTGTTGGTTTTTCTTTCTTTGTACCAACAAACATGTCATGTTCATTTTGGCCTATATGTCTTTGTGATCGGTCCAGTTTGGAGATCTCATTGATAACACCCTTGTTAATAAATCTACAGTAAGACGATTGTCTTGGTGTTAGCTCGTTGACTGAGCCATTTTTTACCTCTCCTTGACACACCCTGGTATGTGTATTTATACCAAAACACCCACTTGTTTGCCCTATTTCATCACCAAAGTATGTTCAGGTCTAAGGGGAGTCATATTTACATTCCCTTACTATGTGATACAGATGGAACGCACAAGGTCTTATTTTCCAGACCTCTACTCACATAATATTGCAATTAATTGTACACAATTCTGCTGCTATAATTATTCATATACAGTATATTTTAAACAGTATTTGTCTTGCTCTCTCCGTTTGTCTACAATACACACGGATATCTGAGCTAGTGCTTATCGTAATTCGCATGTACAAAACCGCCCAAGACAATATGACTGGAATTAGACAATGCTTACATTTGCTGCAAATCTGCAAAAACAAAACATTCCCTTTTGTCCAGACATTCATTTCCGTCGCCACAGAAAGTCTACACTTAAATCAGAAAGCATACACTTGTACACACATCCATTCATTGTCTGGCGATAAGTATAATCGGTGTGTGCGCTGGTGTGAGAGTATTACCTGGAGATAACTGAATGTATCATTTTTATTATCTTAATTCATTCATCTTCATACCCACTTAATCCAATTCAGTGTCAGGGCAGGAACCAACCCTAGACAGAGCGCCAATCCCTAGCAGAGTTTAAGAATTAATTATTTTATTTTCTAAAAATATAATATAGTTTTTGTATTGTTTGGCTTGTACTGTGGAGAATCACGGCCTGTACTTTGTACACTTAAGGAGTAGCCCAGGGTGTGTGCACACTTGGAACGTGAGTAAGAAGCTGTAAGGTAAGATAGGTATACCTGTTTACAAAGGAAAAGAAACAAACTTGCGTATCCACTAGGGATCAGTATTGAGTAACTGACCACCATTTTTAACAGCAATTCCACAACTGCCACATGATCCACTGAAAATTAAGTAGGAATTGTATTATTAATATTATCATCAGCAGACAAATATAATGGCCGAGGGAGGGGAGGCTAGATGGGGAACAACCTCAGCACTGATACAATGAGAAGATCCAGAAAATCCACGGTTCAATTCTCACCTTTGCCAAATTGCCAATGTTGGGTACTTTAGCAAGGCCCTTAACCGATAACTTCAGTTGGCTGTCGCTCTGGATAAAGGTGTCTGCTAAATGACGAAATGTAGATGTAACATCAGGCCTGATCCCCTGTCTAGCCTCCACTCCCTCAGATAGCCACTGTGCTTAAGCAATGCATTAACTTGCACCACCAGGACTCTTGTCTTGAGATTCCGAAGTGGTATTATAATTACTTTAACCGTGGAACAGTGGTTAAACTGTCACCTCACAGCTCCCGAGTCCTGGGTTTGAGTTTGCCCCGGCTGCTGCCTGTGTTGAGTTTGCATGTTCTTCCCACGTCTGTGTGGATTTCTTTTAAGTCCTCTGGTTCCCTGGCACATCCCAAAGATGTGTTATGAAAATTGGTGTAAGTATCTTCAGATTGATTGAGTGTCTTCAAACAGGCATGGTACAGAACAATGACACCAGTCAAACGACACGCATTTTGTGGCTCCAGTGTGCTCAGGCACAGTACAGGACGCCTAGTGAGTGTACACCCTAAGACAGGAAACAGTCCTGGCAATCGAGGGTTAAAAGTCAAGCTCAATTGCAAGTGACTGCTTGGGGAGCTAGGACTTGAGCACCATTTGAAGACAGTAGCCAAGATCCAAACAGTCTATTGACGTGTATGGACACACACAAGCCAAGAATGAACCATAATGCCATGAATCTTCTGGTGTATAGCACACCACCATTGGCCTCTGTAGAAGTAGAAAGATGTTCTCTGGAGTGATGAATCATCATATGGCAAACAAACAAGCCTAGATACTTATCTTAATACAGTGTGGTATGGTCATTTTATGTTATACACTATGACCTTCAAGGGAATTTTTGTGTGTGTGTGTGTTTGCGTGTTTGCGTGTGTGTGTGTGTGTGTGTGTGTGTGTGTGTGTGTGTGTGTGTGTGTGTTGTTTCTGCTTTGTACCCTGTGCTGCCGGCTATGTAACGCTGTCCTGCAACCCTGACCAGGAATAAGCTGCTAAGAAAACGAATAATGTATATTTGAAAATATAGTTGAAATCCTTCCCAGAAAAGTGAAGACCGTCACAGGTTTGAATGTGATGTTCAGGAGCATTTGTGTGTTTACCTAGAAGTACAGTCTGGTTTGACTGGTGTAGCTGCAGTGGCTGCCAACTAAACGGACTTGCCCATAAGGGTTTGACAGGCTCTAGTGAAATACTAAAGCTTTACAGTGATTCCGTTAACAAACTTGACATTCTAGATGCTTCACAAACCAGACGCTAAAATTGTAACATTTCAGTGATTAAACCTGCTAAAACTCCCCAGTCGGTTGAAATTGTTGTATTTACCCCTTGGTTTTCTTAAAAGAGAACTGTACTGTGGCTTCTACTGTATCTGAAACTACATAAAGCAGATTCTTAAATGAACTACAGTGGATTGGCCTGTTTTATATGGAAACACAGCTGTTCTGTGATGAGGGAAGACTATAAAACCAAGTTCAGTGTGAACTGACTGTTAATGTGTGATGTTCTAGTGGGAGGAGCAACTAAAAGAGGCAGCTTTCAGGACAGGTAGAACCTGCTTACTGAAATAACTTACCACAATAAGCGACTAGTGAGTTTGATTAGCGTTGGAGTTGGACCTACAGTCAAAAAGTGTGAAAACAATAATGAAAGGTTAGGAATGAATTCAAGCTAGCTACCCAAATGGATGGAACTAGAAGTTTTAGGAGGTTTGGCTCCCAGATGGTCTTGTTGCAGGCCTGTTTTGCTCCGAACCACTTAGTGGGTAGTTGTTCTTCTGAATTGAGTTGATGGTTAGAATTGGATTATGTTCAGGGGCTCTTACATGAGGTATATGTATACTTAGATTTATTGAGTAGGAATGTCAGAGTTGACGTAAGGCCATGGAGTGTTACCTGTGCAGGAAGTAGACTTAACACATGGAATTGACTTATGTGGAGGTAAAGTGGTGTCTGTTTCAGATCGATCAAACCCATTAAAATGAAGAGACAATGAAAGGCTTTCTTTTTTCCGGCTCGTGTAGTGACAACATCCCTTGCAAACTGTCCATTTGTAGCCAACAATGAGCAAATGGTATCCCCTTGATGAAAATCTTTTCCCTTTTATGTAACTTATGATGTCAAAAAACATTATTTACGCTAGACGATACTTGTCTAGTAATAATGCAGATGCAATAATATCAAGACAAATTACGTAGCTTTCTATTTAGATGATGACCTGTTAATTTGTAAATTGCTTCTCATGCAACTAATAAAGATTCTGTCTTTTATATTGTGGTCTCGTTAACGTTTAGCGACTTTCAGAATGGCTCATGATCATCCCTGGTACTCATGTTTAAAAGCCTGCCTTATGAAAGGACATTCTTATAAAGTGTTCAAAAGTAGATAAACCAGATCAGCTGATACTTCCTGTCCTCCTACTATTCCAATAATAGGCCATTTAAAAGGGTTATAATTGGAAGTATGTTAATTAATACAATTATCTGCATGCCAAAAGCATCTCACTTTGTAGAATCATAGCTGAAAGCATTGTAAAAAGTTTAGGCAGTTTTTTGTTTACAACATATGGCCTTTTAAACATATCGGAGATCCAATTCACACCCAAGCTCTTTGCCCAATGTTTGATTTTTACCTTGTGGGGACATTTGCTTTACCAAAAACTGCAGCTTTCTTTTGAAAAACAAAAGAGCAAAAAGATTTGCTTTAGGATACCGAGGTTACGTTTAAGTGTACTGTAGGTGTAGCACAAGTAAGGTATAGTAATCATTACGAAATGTCCCCAAAACACATGTGTATCATGGTAGTGTATCCTAATTTTCTACAGTCACTAAGAATTCAGTTTGTCCTACTGTCATTAATTAAGTGAAGTACAGTGGATATGACTTAGTCAATTCTATTAAGAATGGATATACTATTAGGCAATGAATAAAATCTTATGTTAGCATAGTGAGTTATTTAAAAATCCACTACACTGGTGTAGCCCTAGTGAACTAAGTGTTTTGTGAGCTAAGATATGAAAAGTGATGCTTAATATCACGACTCTCCTTCACCCAGATAAAACACGACTAGCTGAGGCGCCTTGGCATTTCTGAGGATCTTCAGAGTCATTAAATATTTAGAGCTGGCAATTAAGTTGCCTTGTCAGGTCATACACTGCAGAGGAATGAGCCCAGTGAAGACAACTTTACATTTTACCAAAAAAATCTGGATTATAATCTGTGCTGTAAAATGTATTGACATTAACACCAGTAGCAGTAAAGGTACAGGCATTACAATATTATTTAATGACAATTAGCCACACAGTTGAGGAGGTAATCCAAACAAGACAGACAACTGCATTAAGACTACAACATTTCAATCGTCCCACCTTGATGCACAGCTTCTTTCTGTCCGGTCAACCGCTCAGTTGGTGGATCCTTACAACTAGTTGTCAATCAGTAAATCTGGCATCAGGAACATAACTGACTTTGATAAATCAGCCCAAGGAAGTCTTATAATTTACAAACCCAAATCACAAAAATGTCACGTTTTGTCTGGTCAACTTAAATTCATCTCTTAATATGATCCATCCCAGATGACTCCGATCCCAGAGAAGTCGGTGCCACTTCTGAACATGGTTAAAATGCTTCTTTTTTGCACAGTAAAGTTTTAAGTGGCATTTGTGAATATAAATCCTTATTGTAGTGCTTGACAAAGGTTTGCCAGAGTAACCCCTTGCCCATGTGATTATATCAGGTATTAATACATGACGGTTCTTGATGAAGTACCGTCTGAGGAATTGGACATCACAGGTGTTCAGTTTAGACTTGTACCCTTGCCTTTTATGCACTGAAATCCCTCTAGATTCCTTGAATCATTCAATGATATTATGCATTGTTGAGGGAGAAATATGCAAATCCTTTCAAATTTTTCCTTGAGGAACATTGTGTTTAAACATTTCAATCATTTTCTCATGCATTTGTTGACAAACTGGAGATCTTCTGGCCACATTTGCTCGTCGAAGTCTCAGGCTTTCATGGATACTGCTTTTATACCCAATCATGATTATCATCACCTGTTGACATCACCTGTTTGAAAGCACATCATTATTTAGTTATTTTACATCATTACTACCTTTAAGTTGACCATGTCTCAATGCATTGTAGGCCTGAAATGCAGAAATGGATGTTTATTAACAAATGAAATGAAGTTGACCAGACAAATCATAAAATATATTGGGTTCATACTGTCTGCAATTAAATAAAAGTCAAAGTAAATGTAAGACACGCTGTTTTTTGTTTGCATATTCCATCCCGTCCCATACCAGCTTTTTATTAAGCAGTGCAAGTAACTGCAGCTTCACTGGTGAAATAAAGAATCCCAATGCTATGGTTGACCATTAAAATGAATTAAGCCTATGTGAATATATGTGCTTTTTTACAACCACCAGCCACCACTGATCCATAACAGTCAATGCAGAACAACTTGAAGAGGCCATGTTTGTTTATTCGTTGTCTTCACATTTTGAAGAGGTGTTTCTGAGCACTGAATAGGGATTTCAAGGATTCAGTTTGCACAAAACTACATTCTAGTTTAAGATTAATATAAGACGGTCTTTTGGGACATTTCTACAACCAGTGCTTTATTTTGAGGGCATGGAAGTATCCATGTATACCATATACCTTGTACCCTATGTTTTGCCATACAAGGGCTTTCTCCAGGCCTGTATTTTCTTTTCAGCTACTGGAAACCATAATTCCTGAGGACCTGGGTTTGAATCCCAGGTTGAGCTTACTATGTGAAGGTCAGGTGTTACAGCTACAGGTCCCCCTGATGAAGTGGTTTCCCACCCAGAAAGCACCTTTGCCTGTGCCCAATGTATTCTAGGACAGGATCTGGACCACCCTGACCAGGTCAAAATGGAAAGTATCACAACCACATTCCTTGGTATGTACCAGCATCACCTCACAGCAACAAGGTCCTGGGTTACATCCTAGGTGGAGTGACCTGGGTCTTTCTGTGTGGAGTCTGCATGTCCTCCCCATGTCTACATGGGTTTACTCCGGGTATGGAGTAAATTTTCTCCCACGGTCTAAAGACATGCATTAGGTTAATTGATTACACCAAATTTTCCTGACCTGAGTGTGTGTATAAAAATATATATAAGAAAAGAAATAACTTTAAAAAGTACTGGGCATTGTTTAATATGTTTCAGCATCCCAGACTGAATCACATCTGGAATCATCATCATCATAAATGGAATCATTTATCTGGGCTCCCGGTGGTGAGGCCTCAAGCAGCTATGTCTAGATCAAGCTATGCTAATACGCAGGTGAGTGGGATTCTCAATGGTAATTAGTAAAATGCCATTGTATTTTAATAAACTTACATTTGAATTCATGTATTCAAATGTCTTAATATATTCTGATGAATACAAAAACGCAGGATATAGAAAGACTTAAATACAGAGTCTCACTGTTTCTCTGGGAGAGCTCTTCCTCAGCAGATGGAGTTCTCTTCCAGAATTTTGACCCCTGCCGAGGGGCACAGCAGGGAGAGTTGAGATAATTAGCTCCCCCCAAGCCAGGATCTCTCTCTAATTTTGTATTTGCACGCTCTCTTTCTCTTACTTTTACCAACTCTTACTCTGGGTTTCTCTTAAACTGATGGTAACCATATTAAAACACTATCCTAGTTCATTCTTCTTAAAGCAAGTTTGCCTCTGTAACACCACCAAAATGCTACTTACACTTAAATAATTTGGGAGTCAAGCCACACAGTTATGCTATATGGCCAACAGATTGTAGACGGTCAAAATTTTTTCACCAGCCACCTTGTTTTTACACTCATTAACAATTTTATCAGTTCCACTTACCATATAGAAGCACACTGTAGCTCTGCTCTTACAGAGTGTAGAACAGCTGTGTCTCTACATATTTTGTTAGTCATTTACTCTAATGGTAGTTCTCTAATGGTCAGGGCCATGGAGCCAGTTTGTTTACAAGATTTACAATTTAAAAAGATGATATACCAGTGTGTGTTATTATGTAAAATGGCTTTGCCGGTAAAATGAAGTGATTGTATGTGAACATATGTGCTTCCCCTACTTTAAAAACCACCAGCTGTATAAATAAAATTATATGAAAACATATCAAGTAAAAGTTGTAGCCCCACACATGATGTTCATCTGCTGCAGCTTCAGTTAAGCTGCTTCCGTCATCAGCTCCAGTCCCACCATACCCGGGCCACTTAATGCCGATGTGCATACTTTACATTTTATTCGAACTTTGACTCCATGACTTTAGTTTCGTTCTTAGATTTATCATCTACGCCGCCCAAGGAGGTTGGGTCCCTTTTTGAGTCTTGGTCCTCCCAAGGTTTCTTCCTAGAACTCGGGGAGATTTTCCTTGCCACTGTCGCCCTAGGCTTGCTCAATTTGGGATTGGACGTAGTTATTAGAAGATAATCTAAACTTGTAAAGTTGCTTTGAGACAATGCTCCATTGTAAAAAGCGCTATATAAATAGATCTGACTTGACTTATTGTATTTAAAATAACAACATTAACACTTTAGTAATAATTATACTTTTTACTATTGTTTTATTATTATTATTATTATTATTATTATTATTATTTGAGCAATATGTGGGAATTCTACACCTAAATACGTCGATGGGTGGCACACGCTCACCCCAAAATAATAACGAGAGCGTGGGAACTAGGGAGGGGGCTGTTATGACTCACTACTGATGTCCATTACGACTCACTTTACTGATTCAACTCTTTTGGATCAGAGTCGTTTAGATAATCAAACTATGCATGTGAATCACATCGTTCAGAATGAACGGGCAGATACTTTCTCTACAAGCAGGTGCAATATTTTCACTTTCTGTAACTTAAAATATCTGAACCTCTGTGTTTACTTTTGTTGATGTTCCATTAGCAACAGCTTTAATAAAAAATAGTGTGATACACGTTTCACGTCTGCCATTTCACCCACCCTTAATAAAACTATGTGAATCCCTGGGGTTAGGAGTTAATTTGAAGGGAATATTAGAGTTAGTGTTTTCCACTAGTGGAATTACAGTAAGGGGTGAGTGGGCACCCTGTTGTATTTAAAGAATAGGGATCTATCAAAGTCCGATCTTCACAACACATTTGAGGCACAAACAAAGAAGTTCTGGACTCAAACGTTATTGATGCTCATCAGGCTGGAAAAGGTCACAAAACCATCTCTAAAGAGTTTAGACTCCACCAATGCACAGTCAGAGCAACTGTGTACAAATGGAAATTCAAGATCATTGTTACCCTCCTCAGGAGTGGTCGACCAACAGTGTTGCTCATCTGCAGTTTGCTAAAGATCATGTGGAAAGCCAGAAGGCTATTGGAATAACATTTGTGGATGGATGAAACCAAATCGAACATTCTGGATTAAATGAGAAGCGTTGTCATTCCATGTGTGAAACATGGTGGTGGTAGTCTCATGGTTTGGGCCTGTTTTGCTACATCTGGGCCAATGAATTCTGAATTATAGCGGCAAATTGTGAAGAACATGTCGAGACTCTGAACTGAATCAAGAACAAGTAGCAAGGCACAACAAGTGATGGTTAAAGAAGAATAAAGTTAAAGTTTTGGAATGGCCAAGTCCTCATTTTATTTAATGTCATAGAAGTTCATTTGAGGAAACCCAGCAACGTCAAAGAGGAATGGGCTAAAACTCCCCCAAGTTGATGTGCAGGACTGATCAGCACTTACTGGAAATGTTTAACTGCAGTTATTGTGGCACAAGGAGATCACACCAGATATGGAAAGTGCTCCCCAACCCTGAGGGACTCAAACCTGTTCACTGCAGTGGTGAGCCAGCGTATTTTCATAGGTTTAGTAGGGATGTCATCAAAGACAAACAGGTGGGCCTAATACAAATAAGAATCTTACAAATATAACCCAATACACAATATTAAATGCAACACAGTAAAACACCGTACACACCTGTGTGTTGAGACAACTTGGCTTTGTTCATGCTTGCTTGTCGGCTCATTAAAAAGAATCGATCCAGAAAGAACCGACACGACGCTATGACTCACACAGGCGTCCGCAAGCATGGAACCAAACCGTTCCAAACGGAACTAAAACACGCACACTGGCCGGTTCAAAGCTCGTGTACCTTTCGCTAATTAGTGGTGCAATTATGTGGCGCGAGCTTGTGTGAGCACTGGGTGTAATGCAAGTGCGTGAGAGTGGGAAGTGATGGATGGTCTGTCAATCAAACTGACCACTAACATCACAGAGGATCAGACCTTACGCGTTTAACGGATTCGCGCACGCATGCGTGTGTGTGTGTGTGCGTGTATATGTGTTTGTGTGTGTGTGTTTAACGTTGCACTTACATATCAGCCGACTGAAGTCTTGATAAGCAGGTGTGAATCTGCCTTTAGATCCGGTTATGAGACATTATTTTCACATCTTCTTCCAAATAACAGAGCGGCTTCGTTTCTACTTCAGTATACCGGAGTACTATTGAACGGTTTCCCTTTAATTTCAGACCTCACTACTGTAAAGCCTTTTTTCAGCCTTTAATTCGTTGGCATGACGCTTCCCCGGCGCGAGCGAGCGCTTGACTGGGTTCTTGTCTCGCGTTTCTTAATGGGTCCTAGCGCCGACCCCAGGCGTCCAAGCGAGCGCATCAACAGGTGGTAAAAGATTCGTAAAAGGGTGTGGATACGATTCAAAAACGCTGCAGTTACCTGCACTTCGATTCACAGTGTACCTGTGTACAGTGCCTATAAAAAATCGTCATACCCTATTGAAACTCTTGCCTTCTGTCACATTATGCCATTAAATGAAAATAATGTCTAACTTTTTCCAACTATATTTACACATTAACTGTAACGTGCTTATATATGGTAAGGGAAATGACCAAATGGAAATGAGTGTTAAAAAACCAAGATTATTCTACCATCCACATTAATTGTAAACGTAAATTAAAAAAATAACTTCGATTGTGTATACATAACATCAATAAAACAAGATACTGTTTACAGTAAAATGTTCATTAGACCGTATTAGTCCTATGCACATCAATTTTGGTACCATCCACGCTAAAGAAGAAACCAAACTATATCTGTGGCAATGCCTTATGTCTCATATTGACGTATTATCAACTAGTCTATATACTACAATGGCACAATAGAATTCCTGAAATTCAATTATGACTTTTGGTTTTGGTGCACCCTAAGATTTTCAGTGGCCCCATCTGGTCACCCCTATGAAAAATTTCTGGGGGCACCACTGAGAGCGGCCAGTTGCTTTGTTGCTAAATGTGCAATGTCATCATGTGTCCACAAGAGTAAAGTAAGTCACACAGCATTTAGAGGGTCTGTAGGGGCACCAAGCTGCCCGTACCCCCTCAGAACCCCCTAGCGTAAACAGGGTCTCAAAAAAGGACTTTATTGGCATGAATGTTAAAGGTACATTATTGCCAAAGCATTTACAACAAATAGAAAAACATTCTAGACAATGTGTAAAGAGTCTCTCTATCGAGTCGAGTCAAGTCAGATTTATTTATATAGCGCTTTTTACAATGGAGCATTGTCTCAAAGCAACTTCACAAGTTTAGATTATCTCCTAATAACTACGTCCAATCCCTATCGCCCTCAGTCTCTCTCTCTCTCTCTCTCTCTCTCTCTCTCTCTCTCTCACACACACACACACACACACACACACACACACACATCTTAAACAACTTCTAAAATACCTTATTGGCATGAATGTTAAAGGTACATTATTGCCATACTCTCACACACCTGCTTCATTCTACTGAGAAGACTTTTAAGAACACTGATGAAAATACAAATCAGCTACAGCATTTCAAAGTTTTTCATGTTTTTACTCTTCAGTAGAAAAGAGAAATTGAAATTTATTAGGAATTTCCCCTGGCTCCATTAACCATACCGCTATTATTTTTTCAAGACAAAATCTTAAACAATTAGGGGCAGTTCTGGGTCACAAGCTTGGTACACACACCCAACCCCAAATGAGGAATGGATTAATTAATTAATCATCTCAGTGCACGCAATGCACATTTAGGTAGAAAGTAATTGGCGTCTCTAGACTGCCCCCACACTAAAAATGGTCTAGAACCGCCACTGCACAAACCATCACCAACCAGCAAGCGCAAAATCCAACACTTAGTCTTCAAAATCATATGCGGTCAGCCGGAGATCTGCGAGCGAGTATAATGTGGCCTAATGTACATTTAACCTTTAAAGATATAGCTACTAATCCGAAGACTATACAGAACAATGATGAAAATACAATTCAACTACAGCATTCCAGTTTTGTCTTGCCTGTTTTACCATGCTGAAAAATGTTTTAAAAGAGAAAATGTATCAATTTGTTTTTTTTTTGTACTGCTAGGAATTTCCCCTGGCTCTATTAACCATCATAACCACAACATTATGAATGTTGAGCACACAATCTTCTTCTTCTTTCGGTTTCTCCCTTTATCAGGGGTCACCACAGCGAGTTAAACTTTTCCACCTCACCCTGTCCTCCACGTCCTCTACTCTCACCCCAACTCCCTGCATATCTTCATTTACCACAACCATATAACTGCTCTTTGGTCTTCCTCTCCGTCTCTTGCCTGGCAGCTCCATCTCCAACATCCTCCTACCAATATATCCACTATCCCTCCTCTGCACATCACCAAACCATCTCAGTCTTCCCTCACGAATTTTGTCTCCCAATTTTCCAACCTGTGCTGTCCCTCTGATGATCTCATTCCTAATCCTGTCCATCCCGGACACTCCTAAAGAGAACCTCTTAACATCTTAAGTTCTGCCACCTCCAGCTCTGTTTATTCTTGCCCCTCCTGATTTCTCTCCGTCTCCTCACACGCCTCCCTCCTCTTCGTCTTCGGCAAACAGTAGAGCACACAACATTAAATAATATAGCACTATTTTGGTTAATTCCATTTAAGATGCTCCTATTTAACACATTTTACATTTTCTGTAAAAAAAAATCATCTGGATTTTCAGATAAATGAAACCGTGTACTCGTGCTGTTTCATTCAAAACCGCAACACAACGCGTTCCACCTCTGAACTGATAATAATGGTTTGATCCTGTAGTCGTCTTTGGGTGTATTTATAGGGAAGTTACGTCATCAATACGCCTCAGTGCGGCATGGAGAGGCCGGTGTCGCTTTATTTAAGTAATTTTTTGTATTTATACACGAGGGCTTTCTCCAGCTCAAGTTTTCAGCATTGTTACGGGTAAATCTTATAGTGAAAAAGTGTTATGTGGAAAAGCTGTAGCTGTGAAGTACAAATAAATAAATAATATTCCGTGCGATGCTAGCATCTGCTAGCGTCAACACAATAACAAACAGATTAACACAAAATCTTTAAACTCACCACATTCCCATTTCTTAATGGAATGGGTTAAATGTCTGTTACAGGGTTAGATGTCTGGAATATCATTGCAATGTTTGTGTTTTGTTTATTACATATTGTAATATTAACGTGAATGTTTGCTGTTAGTGTTTTTATAGTATCAACTCAAACAGGAAGTTTAATAATAAAGACTCTTTTTCTCTTGCACTTTAAACTGTTTTAGGAGTATTCCCATGATTAATGCTCATTATTTTATTAATTGTTTCATTAATTGTTTGGACAATACACAGGTCAATACTTTAAAATTCAGCCATGGCAAAAATGGCAGCAGAAAGGCAAGAAGAATTGCTGATCTAAAAAAGAATAAAAGAAACAGGGCTTCAATACCATTGTCACCAAGTCATTTAACATCAGCCCACAAGGTTAGGATAACATTTCCAGTGTTCATGTCACCAAAGGACACAGTTGTGGTGTCTGAGTGTAGCTGTGTACGAGAGTTTCTCAAATATTACTGATGCTCAGATTCAAATAATCTGTTAGTTAATATGTTCCACTGATTGCTTATAAACTTACTGTGTTGTATGTTTGTTTTAGACAATATGAGCAAAGGAAGAAAAGGTGAAGAAAGAAAAGATGCAAGTTAAAACTGCAGATAGAAGAACTACAAAGTGTACTTGATCGAAAGATGAAGTCCAAAGACAAAATACAACAAAGAACATGATTTTTCTACCCTGTTGTACATTTCCACATTGTGACCCATTCACGCTATGTCTGTTCATGCATCTTGAGTATCAGGATTGTATCTGGGTAAGGCTAAGCCACATAAAAACGTGTGTAAATGCACCCCGGGGTGCACTGATATCTGATTTGAATGTGACTGCTGAAACCCCTTCAGGGGGAGGCTTGAGACATATTGTAGCCACAGATTAAATACTTCTGAACACATTTTTATGAGTAATTTATACTGATATCACTGTCCAAAATACTGTAATACTTTCGGCTACAACTAGTTTGCTCTCTCGTGCCCAAACTTATCTGTGGTCCATAGTTGCATTTGTTCGCCATTGCGGTTTAACAGCTGCCTACTTCTAAACATTAACCCCAGAAGTTAGTGCCTTCCTCTTTTAAAAACTGACATTTATAACAACTTTATATCTTTTGCAAATTATAAACCTGTGAACAACACAGGAAGTGGGTGGATTGTAAGAACGTATCAGCTGTAAGTCGCTCTGGATAAGGGCGCCTGCTAAATGCTGCTGTAAATGGTCCAGTGTTTATGAACTGAGTTACATATTACATGGGTTACCTCAATTGGATTTCAATCTTGCTGACTGGAGACACATTATACAAGTAAATATAAATGGGAAAATAGTTCATTTGGCTAAATTCTTATCCAGATACAAGCTGCATGAAAAGACCAAGTGTTAAACGGTCTGTAATGTAACATTTTGTTTGCATTTTTGTATTAAATAAACAGAATGTAACATCAGCATGTGTTTAAGAGTGTATATTAAATCTTGGAAAGTAGTTGAGGAACAGTTGTTGAAATCAAATTAAATTCCTGCACATTTCTAGGAGAAAGAGTGAAGTTGGATGATCAATCAGATCATAATCTGCAATAGATGGTTCTTTTTGCATGGGACTTCTAAACTGGAAAGTTCATGCCAGAATATGATCATAAACCTACTGGAAACATGCAGAGTTGAATTACAAAATGATTGAGACGGGGTTGAATGGGACATTTAGAAAATAATGCATAATATTAACGTTTCAAGTTAAGATGCAGGGAAAATTTTCTAATGTTAGTGTAAATGTTAGGTCACATCAAAGTTTGCAGTCATACAAATTGAATGTACCACTCAGAACAAGATGCAGCGTTTCGCATTTCTCCAATCTTACCACAAGGGGGTGTCATGTATTCATTATGCACCAGACGTAATACAGCCTTGTTTTACTGCAATAAATTGAGCACACTGAGGTGTTGCGAGGGTTGCTTTGTACTCTTCTTTCTTGTTCTTGGATTTCTGCTGTTCTTGTACTGCCTGTTAGTTTGTCTTCGGAAAAATGAAATGGATTACAGATTTTGACCAATTAATTTGTTGCTGCTGCTTCCTTCCATTGGCAGCAAACAGCACGGCGACATCTACAATGTAGGGGGTGGCATGGTGGTCTCACAGCTAATGACATAATTGCTTAGATCCACTGTTGTCCAGGTAGTAGTTAGGCAGTGGACTATTGTAGGGACATAGCAGTGCGACTGTGGTGCCAAATAAGCCACAGAAGCATTGCTATGGTTTTAACTCATGTCAGTCACTGCTATACTGTGAGCGTTATCCTCCTTAGTACATTCTCCAAAGACTCATGCCACAGCTAAATATTGTTTACAATCGTAATGTTTATACCTAGAGAGTCTTCTTCTTCTTCTTCTTTTGGCTTCTCCCTTCATCAGGGGTCACCACAGCGAGTTAAACGTTTCCATCTCACCCTGTCCTCCACGTCCTCTACTCTCACCCCAACTCCCTGCATATCTTCATTTACCACAACCAAATAACTCCTCTTTGGTCTTCCTCTCCGTCTCTTACCTGGCAGCTCCATCGGCAACATCTCCTACCAATATATCCACTATCCCTCCTCGGCACATGTCCAAACCATCTCAGTCTTCCCTCTCGAATTTTGCCTCCCAATTTTCCAACCTGTGCTGTCCCTCTGATGATCTCATTCCTAATCCTGTCCACCCTAGACACTCCTAAAGAGAACCTCAACATCTTAAGTTCTGCCACCTCCAGCTCTGGTTCCTGTCTCTTTGTCAGTGCCACTGTCTCTAACCCATACAACAAGGCTGGTCTCACTACTCTCTTATAAATCTTTCCTTTCACTTTTGCTGCGACCCTTTTGTCACACAGCACTCCTGACACTTTTCTCCACCTACCTCATTCTGCCTGTACTCTCTTCTTAATCTCCTTTCCACGCTCCCCATTTCCTTGGACAGTTGATCCCAAGTACCTGAACTCCTGGACCTTTGTGACCACTGATCCCTGTAGCCTGACTGTTCCACCTGCCTCCCTTTCATTTACACACATGTATTCTGTCTTATTACAGTTGACTTTCATTCCTCTCCTTTCCAGATTATACCTCCACCTCTCCAAGTTCTCTTCTACCTGCTCCCTGTTCTCACTACAGATCACAATGTCGTCTGCAAACATCATAGTCCACGGCGATTCCTGTCTGACCTCATCTGTTAGTCTGTCCATCACTCCATAAGAAGGGACTCAGGGCCGATCCATGATGCAGCCCCACCTCTTCCTTGAAGCTATCTGTCACTCCTACAGCACATCTTACCGCTGTCATGCTGTTCTCATACATGTCCTGCACCAATCTAATGTACTTTTCAGCCACTCGAGACTTCCTCATACACCACCACAGTTCCTCCCTTGGCACCCTGTCATAAGCTTTCTCCAAATCCACTAAGACGCAGTGTAGCTCTTTCTGACCTTCTCTATACTTCTCCATCAGCAGTCTCAAAGCAAAAATCGCATCCATGGTGCTCTTCCTTGGCATGAAACCATACTGTTGTTCACACACTGTCACCTCCTGTCTGAGCCTAGCTTCCACAACTCTCTCCCAAATCTTCATTGTGTGGCTCATCAACTTTATGCCCCTGTAAGAGCCCAAGTCTGTACATCACCCTTCTGCTTAAAAATCGGTACAAGTAAACTTTTCCTCCATTCCTCCGGCATACTCTCATTCACCAGAATTCCATTGAATAATCTACTCAAAAACACCACTCCCAGCTCTCCTAGACTTTTCCATACCTCAACCGGTATGTCATCAGGTCCCACTGCCTTTGTCATCAGGTCCCACTGCCTTTCCGTTCTTCATCCTTTTCAAAACTTTCCTCACTTCTTCCTCGCTAATCTTTTCTACATCTTGTTCCACAATTTCTACACCATCCAGCCTTCTTTCCCTTTCATTTTATACATTCATCAACTCCTCAAAATACTCCTTCCATCTTTCCCTCACCCTCTCCTCACCTGACAGTACATTTCCATTTCTATCCTTGATCACCCTGACATGCTGCACATCCTTTCCAGCTCTATCTCTCTGTCTCGCCAGCAAATACAACTCCTTCTCTCCTTCCCTACTGTCTAACCTTTCATATAACTTACCGTAGGCCTTCTGCTTGGCCTTTGCTACCTCCCTCTTTGCCCTTTGCCGCATCTCCTTGTACTCCTGCCTACTCTCATTAGTCCTGTCCCTGTCCAATTTCTTCTTTGCTGACCTCTTTCTCTGAATAACCTTCTGCACTTCCTCGTTCCACCACCAGGTTTCCTTTTCATCCTTTGCCTGTCACACACCCAGTACTTTTCTACCTGTCTGTCTAATTACTGTTGTTGCTACTACCCAGTCATCTGGGCTTCTTTCCTAGCACCCAAAGCCTTTCTCACCCTCTCTGAAACTCCTTAACCACATTCTTCCTTTCTCAACTTCCACATTTGGTCCTCTGCTCTGCCTTTGTTTCTCTTCCCTTCCTAACCACCAGAGCCATCCTTCCACCACCATCCATGCTGCCTACTAACCCTCCCCCTGCCACTACCTTACAACAATCACCAATCTCTTTTAAGCACCTCTTCTACATAGGATTGTCTACCTTTGTGCTCCCCTCCCGTCACTCTTAGAAGTCACCCTATGCTCCTCCCTTCTTGGTGTAATATGTGTTTAACGCACGCCATTTCCATCCTCTTGCAACATCCACCACCATCTTCCTTCTAGGTTCCGATCCTTGTACACCAACCGTGCTCATCACTTCCTCATCTCCCTTTATTACCTTCACCACATGACCATTGAAATCTGCACCAGTCACCATCTCTCCTCCTGGGAATTCTCTCACCCACTTCACACTCCCCCCCAGAAACTCTCTCTTTTCTCCTCGAATTCCAAGCCAACTTGTGGTGGCATAGCCCTACAACATTCACCATCACACCCTCAATTTCCAGCTTCAGACATATTATCCTATCGGACACCCTTTTTCCACCTCAACGACCATTCTTTACCTAGTCCTCCTCCAGGACACACAACCAACTCCATTTCTCTTCCTATTCCAAACCATGGTCAGAACAGTTTTAAAAACCCTGCACAAATGCATCGAAGCCTTGCTACCCTTCCACTTTGTCTCCTGCACACACAAAACATCGACCTTTCTCCTCTGCATCATATCAGCCAGCTCTCTACCTTTCCTCATCATCGTCCCTACATTTAGGGTTGCTACCCTCAGTGCTATAGTCTTGCTGCTCCTGATTTCTCTCTCTCTCCTCACACGCTTCCCTCCTCTTCGTCTTCGGCAAACAGTAGTCCAATTTCCACTGGTGCCCTGTTTGCTACCAGTACCAGTGGCGGTCGTCGTTAACCCAGGGCGCGACCGATCTGGTATGGTGAAATTATTATGAACTCGCATAGTTTATTTGGCAAATGTTTTACACCGGATGCCCTTCCTGACGCAACCCTCACCATTTCACCGGGCTTGGGACCGGCACTAGAGATACCCTGCCTGAGCAATCTAGCGGCTGGTTTTTATACCTAGAGAGTAAGATTTCCTAATAAATTTGATGTGCTTGCTTCATGCAGGTTACCAGACGTCTGACTGATATTTAACCAAATCTTTCAAAGTCATCAAGACAATGGCTTCTGCACAAGGCTCTTGGTAAAATAGACTGTAAAACTATTCAGAAGGTCAGATAATTTTTTTAACTTTACTTCCTGACATCTTTGTCTGAAATTGTCCCTGGTAGGTCGATCAGGACAAGGAAAGCTTACGCTTGTCCCTCCACAATTTTTTGATTGGTTGAAAAATTAAGCCTCCTGATAGGTCGGAATTTTTTCCCCAACTTTCTGATTGGTCGAAAAATCGAGCCTTCTAATTGGTCAGATTTTTTCCCCCCAATTTTCTGATGGGTCGAAAAATCGAGTTTACTGATAGCAAAGCAACCCCAAGAGTGACCACAGATATTTTCCATGAGTTGCATGAATTCTGCCCTCGCAATTATAAAACACGATCTCAGTTTCTGGCAGTAAAATTAGGCCATATCACTGCTGTCTGTTGTATAATGAATGCATACAGCCCCCTTTGGTCACTCTTGGAGAATTAGTGGTAGAGACGGTGGTTCTATATTAAGATTAATAAACGCGTTGTTTTTCAAGGATGTGTTTTTTCGTATACTATCAACATAATCATGAATGCATACATAAAAATAACCATGATGGGGGTGGGGGGGGGAGCTTTAATGGTCTCCTGTGTACAGTCTTGGACTTTGAAAACCTCTGTTATAACAGGCACATTAAAATATTCAAACTTGTGACAGTAACATTCAGACTTTAAAGAAAATACTTTTCGCTCTATCTTAACATCAAACGTTAATATCTTGCTTTTTTTAAAATCATGTCACACTCCCATCATTTTGTAATTCAACTCTGCATATTTCCAGTAGGTTTATGATCATATTCTGACACGACCTCTTCAGTGTTAGTTGTCCCTCGTAAACAAGCACATAATAAAAAGAAAAAAGAAAAACAAAATGTCAAGCACATCCATCGCAGGTTACATGACTGACACTCTGATATCCCGCTAGAAATGTGCAGGATTTGTTAATTTTTAACAGTTTTCCCTCACATATTTTTCAGATTTTAATAAACCAGTTAAACACATGCTATGTTTTTCATGTTTTATTTAATACAAACATGCAAAAAACCTTTTTTAACATGGCAGACCTCCATTTCCCAGTTAATCTTTTCACACACCTTGTATCTGGTAAGATTTTAATCACATTAATTATATCCCGTTAGACTTTACTTTGGCTGTAAATATACCATGTGGATAATGTAAATCAGTTCATAAACACTGGATCACCCACTTTATGTTGTTCACGGGTTTTTAATTTGCAAAATATGGTTGTCACAAACGTCAAGATCTTAAATACAGTTGCCACTTTTTTAAGTAAGAGGAACTTTGGGAGATAATGTTTAGAACCAGGTGCTGAAAAACAGCGATGACGCTGAACAAACGCAACTACGGACCACAGATCAGTTTGGGCATGAGAGAGCAAAATGGTTGGAGCAGACTGCATTTTTTGGACAGTGGAATCAGTATAAACTACTCACAAAATCAAGCTCAAAGGTATTGGGCAGTCAGATGATGCCTGAATGATGCCACTCATGCATCTTGGGGTGCATTTACACTCATTTTTACATGGCTTCTTCTATCTGTTGTTTTAACTTGCATCTTTTCTTCCTGCACCTTTTCTGCTCCTGCTCACATTGTCTAGAACAAACACACAACAGGGTAAGTTTATAAGCAAACCAGTGGAAGCCATTAAATCAGTGTTGAATAGGTTATTTCAATCTGAGTATCAGTCAACATTTTCTTTACCAGTTGTTCATGTAAATAAACTCTATGAAATCATACTCATACACTAGAAATGTTATCCTCACCCTGTGGACTCGTGTAACATGACTTGGGGTGACAACAGTATTTAAGGCCTTTTTCTTTTGTCCTTCTTAAGCTTCTCTAAACCCCTTTAGCCTCTCTTGTCAAGATTTTCAATTCCCTGCCTCAAAATCTCATCTTCATCTCTCGCATTCATTTCTGAAGTACCGTTGTTCTCATTCCTCTCATTCCATTTCTTCTTGCACTGTGCACTGTACATTTCTATTTTATTTATTTTTTTTAACATGGCTGAATTTATCGTAATAAAATTTAACGTATATACCGGCTTCCTCTCCAAATCCCTTTAATATATCCATTACCACCAATTAATTAAATAATAAGCATTAATTTGATCGGAACATTCCTAAAACAGTTTAAAGTGCAACAGAACAAGCAAAATATTACAATATTACATGTATTGGGCTAATACTATAAAACCACTAACAACAAACTTTCACATTAGTAACTCATTACCGTACCAGACATTTAATCCTATCACGTTAAGAAATGCGAATGTGGTTGAATTCAAGATTTTTGTGCTAACCTGTTTGTTAGCGTGTTGACGCTAGCATCGCACCGCACGGCATGATACAATTAAGACGATTCATAGCTACAAAAACGGGTGTCAGTGTGGTGGATTCACTCTCAGAAGATGTGTTGCCTCAGGCGAGAGTGACAGTTCATCTGACAAACAATAACAAGGGTTTACATGGTTATGTTTAACTACATGTGTATTTAGGACACTATATGAATTTGTTTTATTTATTTGATTATTTAACACTGCCTCAGCATCCATGGCTGTTCACACAGGAGCAAGGATACATGGATACTAGTCAGTGACATTCATACTGGGTCGATTTGGACTAACCAGTTAACCTAAGGCATGTCTTTGAAATGTAGGAGGAAACCAGAGTACTCAGAGTAAACCCACGTGGACATGGCGAGGACATGCAGGGCTGGGTCGAGGGCGTTGATGCTCTCTGTCGGACACAACCAGTCAGGCGTGTCTCTAGTGGTGGGCTAGCGTGTACTTTTCTATTTCCAGATCTGTAATATGTTTGAGGAATACGTCGTATTTGGGTTTACAAATGCTGTGTGTAGACTTGTCCATTAATTCCTAAATAAAAACGGGCAACAAACCTATGCATACCGAGCGCTCCCTCTGCTGGACGTTTGGAAGCGTGCAGGTAGTCAGCTGACCTGGCGTATGGTTCGATCACATGACCAGTATGAGTCGGTGGTAAACAAGAAGCTACTTCAGAAGGTTATATCGGTAAGTTCATGTGATTGCCTTGTACTTTGCATTTATGCACACAGCATAGTCATTGATCATGTTGTCCAAGTAAATACATTAATAATGTATGTCCATGTGCCGTCGTGATCCATTGTGTGGGCTATTTGCTAGTTAGCAAGCTACAGCCGTCACAATTTGATTTAAATTATGGATCATTTTTTAGATCTAACTGTATAGGTGCAGTGTGTATGGGTAAAGTTACTTGCTGCAGATAATTTGCAGCTGTGCACAGGTTTGGCATCACCCTCGGAGACCTCACCAGTGGATACGGATCATCAGTAGATAGCTGTGGTATTGGGGTTTAAACATTGTTCCATTATTATTATTTATTTCAGAATAAATAGCTCACCTGCCAATAATATCCACCTGCGTCCTGTAGACTGGGTGTTTATCTAAACCCAGTCCTAAATCCCTTCACCTTAAAGACCTTTATCCTAAACCTCATCCTGAAGCCCTCAAACTCCTTTAACCCAAATGTTGCACTTTTGAAACTGACCTCATTGCAAAAAATAGTTTGAACAGTCAATATTACACTCCTGCACAAAACAAGGGCCAAGCCCAAAATAACTGGTAATAATTGGCTAACACGTACATAAGTGCCTTTTTCCCTGTCTTTGAGAACTATACATTTCAGCAGGTGCTCATCCATGTTGGAAGAGTCTTTAGGTATTCCAGATCTGGCAAAAATCACTTTTTGGTGTAAAACTCTGACCTACTCTCTGTATTGCTGATGGTGAAATAGGGATGTGCTGTATTTCTAGGGTCTGGTAAATTTCAGAATAATTTGTCTGATGAAGACATGGTTTCTGAAAGCAACCCCTGCATGATATGTTGCTTTGTTTTTTAGTTTTTCCTCACTCGTTTACCTTGGAACTCACAAGGCTGCATATACAACCCCTGGCAAAAAGTATGGAATCACCAGCCTTGGATGAGCACTCATTCAGACATTTCATTCTGTAAAACAAACTCAGATCAAAAACATGATACAATAATAAGGTCATTCCAAAGTGCAACTTGTTGGCTTTCAGGAACACTCAAAGACATGAAGAGAAAACATTGTGGAAGTCAGTGAATGTTACTTTTATTGACCAAGCACAGGGAAAAAAAAATATGGAATCACTCAATTCTGAGGAAAAAAGTATGGAATCATGAAAAACAGATAAACAAAAGACCATTCAAAATACATCACTAGTATTTAGTTGCACCACCTTTGGCTTTTATAACAGCTTTCAGTCTCTGAGGCATGGACTTGGATTGAGAGACAAACAGTATTCTGCATCAATTTGGTGCCAACTCTCCTTTGACAGCAGTTGCCAGAATCAGCTTTGCAGGTCGGAGGCCTTCTTGTGGGACCATTTTTTTTCAATTTCCACCACAGGTTTTCAATTGGGTTGAGATCTGACACTATTTGCAGGCCATGAACATCGACTGAATGTGTCTTTCTCCAAGGAATGCCTTCACTGTTTTTTGCCCTATGGCACGATGCCATTGTCATCTTGGAAAATTATTTCATCACCTCCAAACATCTGTTCAACTGAAAGGATGAGAAAAACTGTCCAAAATCTCAATGTAAACTTGTTGCATCGATAGAAGAATAACCACAGTCATCTCCCCAGTGCCTTTGCCTGACATGCAGCCCCATATCATCAAGGACTGTGGAATTTTGGTTGTTTTCTTCAGGCAGGCCTCTTCATAAATCTCACTGGAACGGCACCAAACAAAAGTTCCAGCATCACACCTTGGGTCCAATGCAGATTCTTGACTCATCACTGAAGATAACTCATTTCATCCAGTCATCCACAGTCCATGATTGCCTCTCCTTTAGCCATTGCCAGTCTTGTTCTTTATGTTTAGGGTGTCAATGATGGTTTTCTTTTAGCTTTCCGTATGAAAATCCCATTCCTTTAGGCGATTTTCTAAACGGTTCGGTCACATACATTGGCTCCAGCCTTCCTCCCATTTAATGCTTCCATCTGTGTAGTTTGTTCTTTTCGGTTATCAAGACAAATGGGGCCTTAAGTTTGTTTGTCTTGAACACGCTTTGATGTCTTTCTTGGTCTTACCAGTACGCTTGGCTTTAACCAACCATCCATGCTGTTTGTATTTGGTCCATATCTTGGATACAGCTGACTGTGAACAGCCCACATCTTTAGCAACCATGCGTGAAGAGTTACCTTCTTCAAGATCTTTCACAATCCTCTCTTTTGTTTCAAGAGACATTTCTCTTGTTGGAGCCATGGTTCTTGCCACTCCACTTCGTCCAGCAGCCCTCCAAGGTGTCATGACTGCAGGTGTTTTTAACTGCAGACTAACGACACCTACTCTGAGGCAGGTGTCCATTTAGGGAAAGGAAATTGACTGGGTGTGTCCTTATTTTCTACCTCCAATTTGAGTGATTCCATATTTTTTCCCTGTGCTTGGTCAATAAAAGTAACATTCACTGACTTCCACAATGTTTTCTCTTCATGTCTTTGAGTGTTCCTGAAAGCCAACAAGTTGCACTTTGGAATGACCTTATTATTGTATCATGTTTTTGATCTGAGTTTGTTTTACAGAATGAAATGTCTGAATGAGTGCTCATCCGAGACTGGTGATTCCATACTTTTTGCCAGGGGTTGTAGACACAATTTCGATATCGGCTCTCAGTAATGCATAAATTATGGCTGTCAATTATTTCCTTGCTTTCACATATGTGATCCTTACAAATTTTTCCGTTAAACATCCCTACATGGGCATGAGAGTGAACATTATAAACTACTGCAGAATGTGTTTATTTTTTGTAATAATTACATAAGTGTTTTTCATTGTCAGGTCTTGTTCGCTGCATCACAGCTTCCCTGACAGAGGGCTGCCAGTGTGTTGTGATTCCCAGAACATGTCATTTTTAATGCAATATGTTCATTTTATTAGGAACCTTACATACAAAAAGACTGTTCAAATACCACCTTTTCCAGCTACTATTGTTGGCTTTGTGATACCCCGCAATTGCTTGGATTGTAAGACGGTATCAGTTGTAAGTCGCTCTGGATGAGGGCGTCTGCTAAATGACTAAATGCAAATGTGATTGTTTATAATGTTAGAATGGATGGAGTGAGTTAACCATTTTGGATACAGGCCAAAAATGTAGCAGAAATGTAACAGTTAAAAAATGATCAGTGCTATAATATTACAGCGTTAATGCATGTTTAACACTTTGTATAAAATATACATAATTAGTTAACATTAACATAAACCACTGTGTTTGTGTGTGTGTGTGTGTGTGTGTGTGTGTGTGTGTGTGTGTGTGTGTGTGTGTGTGTGTGTGTGTGTGTGTGTATATATATATATATATATATATATATATATATATATATATATATATATATATATATATATATAGTCAAGTCAAGTCAGATTTATTTATATAGCGCTTTTTACAATGGAGCATTGTCTCAAAGAAACTTTACAAGTTTAGATTATCTCCTAATAACTACGTCCAATGCCAAATTGAGCAAGCCTAGGGCGACAGTGGCAAGGAAAAACTCCCTGAGTTCTAGGAAGAAACCTAGGAGGACCAAGCCTCAAAAGGGACCCAACCTCCTTGGGTGGCGTAGATGATAAATCTAATGAGCGAAACTAAAGTCATGGAGTCAAAGTTCGAATAAAATGTGAAGTATGCACATCGGCATTAAAGTTGGCCCGTGTATGATGGGGCTGGAGCTGATGATGGAAGCAGCTGAAGGTGGAGCTACAGCAGCATGAACATCATGTGTGGGGCCGGAACTGCCGGAACACAGCTCGGAGAGAAAAAACAGAAAATGTAATTAGTTATGATTAAGAGCACAGTGTCTATTAACACTCACTGATGCCAGTGTAAGCATGAGACCCCGGCAGCAATTATTAGCTATAGCAGCATAGCTAGAAAAGAGGAGAAACTGGTAGGAAACCACAGCCAAGAGGGAATCACATGAGACATTGGGCAACCCACGAGCGTCAGAAGATAGCAACCCCAACGTCCTCTGATCACCATAAGGACTCTTTGACTATGAACCCCAGCTCTGCCCTTATTCTAAGGCAAGGATGCTTGAGTCAAGATCACGGGACCGAAGCCCCAGTTCAGCCAGACCGCCCACTCGACACTCTCCCGGCTAGCGGACAAGGCAGGCAGGCCAGGGACATGACTCCAGACTCCGGCCCAGCGACCCAAGCCATGCAAACCTGAGTCTAAATCTAGTCAAAAAGCCTGTGTAAATAAGTATGGTCTTTAGCCTAGACTAAAACTTTGGAGGTGTTCTGAATCTCAAACGAAAGGTGGGAAGTTTATTCCATAGTTGGGGGGGCCCATGTATGAGAAAGCCTTTCCCTCTGCTGTGACTTTTTTAATTCTAGGAACTAAAAGAAAGTCCTGCACCCTGCGAATGAAGTAGACGAGTTGGATTGTAAAACTCTAAGAGGTCACTCAGATAATGTGGGGCCAGGCCATGTAGAGCTTTATAAGTTATAAGAAGTATTTGTAATTCAATGCGGAATTTGACTGGTAACCAGTGCAGGTTAGTGATGATAGAACAGGAGTGATATGAAGCAAATTTTCTAGTTCGAGTTAGTTAGCACTCGGGCAAGCTGCATTCTGAACTAACTGAAGTTTATTTATAGAATTTACTAGAGCATCCAGTAAGTAAGGCGTTACAGTAATCCAACCTTGAGGTTATAAACGCATGAACAAGTTTTTCTGCCATCATTAAAAAAGAGAGATATTTCTAAGTTTTAGCGATATACGTAATTGAAAGAAGCCAATTCGAGTGATGCTGCTAATGTGCGCATCAAAGGAGAGATCTGAATCAAATGTGGACACCTAAGTTTTTTTATATACACCCCCCCCCCCCCCTTATAAAAATGAGAGAGGGTCTGTAAATTTTCATCATAGATACACTTCAACTATCAGAGACAAAATGAGATAAAAAAAATTTCAGAAAAAACATATTGGTACGATTTTAAAAAAAAAAAAAAAATAATAATAAAAATAATATATATACAGTGGGGCAAAAAAGTATTTAATCAGCCAATGATTGTACATATACACCATAATACAGTGGTGCTTGAAGTTTGGGAAACCCTTTAGAATTTGCAATATTTTCTTCATAAATATGACCTAAAAACGTCATCAGATTTTCACCACAAGTTCCTAAACAAATGAGACAAAAATATTATACTTGGTCAATTATTTACTGAGGAAGATCCAATTTACTACAGTTGTATCACAAAAGTGAGTACACCCCTCACATTTATGCAGATATTCAAGTAACATCTTTTCATGGGACAACACTGACAAAATGACACTTTGACACAATGAAAAGAGTCTGTGTCCAGCTTTATATAACAGTGTAAATTTATTCTTCTCTCAAAATAACTCAATATTACAGCCATTTAATGTCTAAACCACAAAACGACAACCAAAATTGAGACTAACAACCCGAAATGTCCATATTGAGCACTGCTTGTCATTTTCCCTCCAAAAGTCATGTGACTCGTTAGTGTTACTAGGTCGCAGGTGTGTTCAATTTTGTAGTCAGCTCTCATACTGGTTCACTGAAAGTTCCAACATGGCACCTAATTGCAAAAAGAAGTCTCAGTGGATCTTAAAAGACGAATTGTTGCGCTACATGAAGATGGCCAAGGCTACTAGAAAGATTGCCAACAAACCCCTCAAACCTGAGCTGCAGCACAGTGGCCAAGATCATCCAGCATTTTAAAAGGAGCAGGGTCCACTCAGAACAGACCCTGGCGTTAGTCGTCCAAAGAAGCTGAGTGCACATGCTCAGCGTCACATCCAAATGCTGTCTTTGAAAGATAGGAGCAGGAGTGCTGTCAGCAGAGATTGAAGAGGTGGGGGGTCAGCCTATCAGTGCTCAGGCATGACGCCGCACACTACATCAAATTGGTCTGCATGGCTGTCACCCCAGAGGAAGCCTCTTTCTGAAGTCTGTACACAAGAAAACCCGCAAACAGTTTGCTGAAGACCATGTCAACAAAGGACATGGATTATGTAAGCATGTCCTATAGTCTGATGAGACCAGGATTAATTTGTTTGGTTCAGATGGTCTCAAGCGTGTGTGGTGGCAATCAGGTGAGGAGTACAAAGCCGTTAGTGTGTCATGCCTACGACAAGCATGGTGGTGGGAATGCCGTGGTCTGGATCTGCATGAGAGCATTAGCAGGTGTTTGGGGAGTTACATTTCGAATTAAAGGGACAACATGTACTCCAATACTGTACTGTGAAAATACTGAAGCAGAGCATGATCCCCTCCCTCCGGAAACTGGTCTCGCAGGGCAGTGTTCCAGCATGATAATGACCCAACACACACCTCTAAGACAACCACTGCTTATGAAAGATGCTGAGGGTAAAGGTGATGGACTGGTGCCAAGCAGGTCTCCAGACCTAAACCCAATAGAAATCTTTGGGGCATCCTCAAGCGGAAGGTGGAGGAGCGCAAAGTCTCGAATATCCACCAGCTTCGTGATGTTGTCATGGAGGAGTGGAAAGGCATTCCAGTGGCAACCTGTGAAGCTCTGGTAAAACTCCATGCCCAGGAGAGTTAAGGCAGTTCAGTAAAATAATGGGGCCACACAAAATATTGACACCTCAGGAACTCATAAGGGGTAATTGTTTGGTGTTTTTTGTGTACTCACTTTTGTTGCCGGTGGTTTAGACATTTAATGGCTGTATATTGAGTTATTTTTTTTGAGGAAGAATAAATTTACACTGTTATATATAAGCTGACACAGACTACTTTTCATTGTGTCAAAGTGTCATTTTGTCAGTGTTGTCCCATGAAAAGATGGTTACTTAAATATCTGCAGCAGAAAGGTGAGGGGTTTTGTACTTCACTTCTGTGATACAGTGTACATTATTAGTGCGTGGGCAAAGTATGTGAAACCCTAGGATTAAGCAGTTATAATTTGAAAGTGAAATTAGAGTCAGGTGTTTCAATCAATGGGATGCCAATCAGGTGTGGAGTGGGCACCCTGTTTTATTATTTAAAGAACAGGATCTGTCAAAGTCTGTCTCTTCACAACAAGTTTGTGTAAGTGTATCATGGAACAAACAAAGGCGATTTTCTGAGGACTCAGAAAGAGAGTTGTTTGATGCTTCATCAAGCTGGAAAAAAAGGTTACAAAACATCTCCTAAAGAGTTTGGACTCCAACCAATCCACAGTCACACAGACAGATTGGTGTACAAATGGAGAAATCAAAGACCATTGTTACCCTCCCCAGGAGTGGTCGACCAACAAAAGATCACTCCAAGATCAAGGCCGTGGGTAATAGTTGGCGAGGTCACAAAAGACCCCAGGGTAAACTTCTAAGCAACTGAAGGCCTCTGTCACATTGGCTAATGTTAATGTTCCATGAGTCCACCATCAGAAAAAACTGAACAACAATGGTGTGCATGGCAGGGTTGCAAGGAGAAAGCCCCACTGCTCTCCAAAAAGGAACATTGCTGCTCGTCTGCAGTTTGCTAAAGATCCGTGGACGAGCCAGAAGGGCTATTGTAAGAATGTTTTGTGGACGGATGAGACCAAAATAGAATTTTGTGGTTTAAAAAAAAAGCGTTATGTTTGGAGAAAAGAAAACACTGCATTCCAGCATAAGAACCTTATCCCATCTGGGAAAAATGGTGGTGGTAGGATCAGGGTTTGGGCCTGTTTTGCGTGCATCTGACACAGGACGGGCTTGCCATCATTGATGGAAACCAATGAATTCTGAATGATCTCAGAGAATTCTAAAGGAAAATGTCAGGACATCTGTCCATGAACTGAATTCAAGAGAAGGTGGGTCATGCGCAGACAACGACCCTAAGCACACAACCGTTCTACCAAAGAATGGTTACAGAAGAATAAAGTTCATGTTTTGGAATGGCGGAAGTCAAAGTCCTGACCTTAATCCAATTGAAATGCTGTGGAAGGACCTGAAGTGAGCAGTTAATGTGAGGAAACCCACCAACATCCCAGAGATGAAGCTGTTCTGTACGGAGGAATGGGCTAAAGTTCCTCCAAGTCGGTGTGCAGGACTGATCAACAGCTACAGGAAACGTTTACCTGCAGTTATTGCTGCACAGGGGGGTCACAGCAGATACTGAAAGCAAAGGTTCACATACTTTTGCCACTTACTAATATGTAATATTGGATCATTTTCCACAATAAATAAATGACCAAGTATAATATTTTTGTGTCGATTGTTTACCGTATTTTCCGGGTTATAAATCGCTCAGTTTGGTCTTTACCTGGCGCAGGGCGTCTTCTTGCTTCCTCCACTTCCGTATCATTGGTTCGTTAATGTTGAATTCTCTTGCAGCTGCTCTATGTCCATGTTGTACTGCGTGATTGATGGCGTTGAGTTTGAAATCCGCTTCGAAAATGAATGAATGAATGCACGTACCCTAATACCGTATTACTCCGCTATGCTCTTGACTACAGTGGCCGTAAGCTTCGTAACTTACCAAGGCCGTGTACCATCTACAATCGGTTCTACGTCAGAAAGCACAACCAGAATTAATTCATACATTAGGCGCACCGCATTTTAAGGAGCACTGTCGATTTTTGAGAAAATTAAAGGATTTTAAGTGCGCCTTATGGTCCGAAAAATACGGTAACTGGGTTCTCTTTATCTACTTTTAGAACTTGTGTGAAAATCTGAAGATGTTTTAGGTCATATTTATGCAGAAATACAGAAAATTCTAAAGGGAGCACAAACTTTTAAGCACCACTGTATGTGTGTGTAACCCTTATGGTACAGTGGTTAAAAATATAGCTGTAACGGCACAACATGATTCATGCTTTCCATGGGTGAGGTGTACAACTAATACAGATGTCTCTGAATCTCATCGCTCAAGCTTGTAACCCATTTGGCGTAACATGTTGTATTTATTGTACTTCTTATTGACAGGGATACGTAACTATGGCGTCAGTGGTGGAGAGGACAGACGAGCTGGTGCGGGAATATTTAATATACCGCGGCTTCATGAGCACCCTTAAACATTTGGATGCCGAAATCAAAGCTGACAAGGAGAAAGGATTTCGAGTAAGTATCTCAAATTATCTCCAAAATTCCTATTTTAGGCTGTCTGTAGTAGAGGGTGTGGTATATGTGTAGTGTAATAGGGGACAAAAAAAGTTAAAAAGGCAAAAACGAACCACGATTTTGAAGTTATTAATGCTTTAGCTTTTTAATTCAAGCTGTTAGCAGTCGCAATGTGTGATTTATCATGTGTGGAACTTCTTTCAACAAGCCATCTAACACAGCTCAGTGGTATTGGCTCATGGTTTGAACTCAGTCCCTTAAAATCAGATGCTCAGATGCATCTGCATTACATTCTGGGAGACAGTTCGTTAATCGAAATTGTCGTTCACCGGACATTACCATGGCCATATACCACTCTTTTTATGCTACTCTAATGTAAGTATAAAGGGTATTTTCACAAGAAAGCTGAGTGCAAACAATATGTAAATGCATCAGAGATCTGAAAACACGAGCGGAACAGCATAAGAAGCCTTCACTGTATGTATATCCGTCCCTCCAGGAAATACACAACTCAGTGGTTCATCAGTTACAAGCACACATTAGCAATCACACACTGTAGAACCAAAATATAAATGTACACAATGTAAACATTATTAAACATACCTCGCTGGCTGCACACAACCAAGAGGGAATGAGTCTCCTTGAAGAAACACTTAATTTCCAGAAGAGGCAGTGCAATTCCACATTTTAAACACTTTTTAACCTTGAAGTAAGTAAATTCAGGGCAGTGCTACTAGTAGGAGGTCACAGCGGTCAAACGGTCGGTGCTTGGCACTTCTAGGTATATGTAGGTGAAGCCGGCATGGCGCTTGTAGTCTTAAGCAGCTTGCCAGAGAATGATTGGATCAGATGTGCCGCGGAAGATTATCCAATTTCACCTGATTGGTTCTCTGAGCGAGCGGTGTGTAGTTACAGGCAGAACGATTACATTCTCTTCCACTAGAGGCCAGTAAGATATTAGCTTTGTGTTTAAAAATAAGCAGGCCCAGGTGTCACACTGAGTAAGTAAATTCAGTCAATCAAGACTGGATTTTCATTATATTTCAATAAATACAGTGGGGCAGAAAAGCATTTAGTCACTGATTATACAAGTTCTCCTACTTAGAAAGATGAGAGAGGTCTGTAATTTTCATCATAGCTACACTTCAACTATGAGAGACAAAATGAGGAAAAAAAATCCAGGAAATCACATTGTAGGATTTTGAAAGAATTAAATTGTAAATTATGGTGGAAAATAAGTATTTGATCAATAACAAAAGTTCAACTCAATACTTTGTAACATAACCTTTGTTGGCAATGACAGAGGTCAAACGTTTCCCACCTCTGCCACTGTTGGGCCCTTGAGCAAGGCTCTTAACCCACAATTGCTTGGATTGTAAGACTGTACCAATTGTAAGTCGCTCTGGATAAGGGCGTCTGCTAAATGCTGTAAATGTAAATGTAAATTTTTCCTGTTAGTCTTCACCAGCTTTGCACACACTGTAGCTGGTATTTTGGCCCAACTTGCACAATCAGTGGTTGACTAAATACTTTTTTGCCCCACTGTATATTTTTTGTGAAAGTTTGTTTGGTGGCGTGCCTTGTTATTTTTCTAATGTCAAATATGTGCTGTGGCTCAGAAAGGTTGGGAAACACTGCACTAATGAACACCTCTAAACACAGGTGGATAAAATAATTGACCAGCTTCAGCAGTTCATTCAGAACTATGACCTTGTGGGACTGAAAGACTACTGGAACTACCTGGATCGCAGACTCTTGAGCCGCCTGGAGGACGTTTACAGGCCAACCGTCAACAAGCTGAAGACGAGCCTTTTTCGTTACTACCTCGTATACACCGTACAGGTAGGCCGGCTTTAAAGTTTCGTATTAGGATAAATGCTATTGTAGCCCATCCATCTCAAGGTTGAAACCCCCCCCCCCCTTTCTCCAACAAAATGTCTCCAAATTTCTGCAGTCACAAATAGTGTTTAGCGGTTTCATAATCTCTAGTGATCTGGCCTGTTTGTACATTGTAAGTGCTTCGTATTGACCATAAATTCCCCAGCCTAGTTATTTGAAGTATCCCTTAGTTATCTGTTCTCTGCTCTCACTTGCTTGCCAAATTTCTCTTCCTTATCCTCTTCAAAAATGTAGATGAATAGGGCAATTCTAAAGTGCTTTGTATTTCAACTCTTTATTACGAAAATTTTCCTTATTTATTCATCAGTAGGATGTGAGCTCAGTAGGATGATTTTTTGTGTGTGTATTCTCTCCTCCTCTTTTTCAGACCAAGAATCTGGAGAAGACTCAGGAGTTTTTCCAAAAGCAGGCTCTTGAGCTTCAGGGTCAGGCAGAGTGGCGCGACTGGTTTGTCTTACCATTCATTCCAGCGCCGGAGCAAAACCCAAACTTCTCACCATATTTTTCACGCCAGTGGGCCGATACATTCCTCGTCTCGCTCCACAACTTTCTCAGTGTCCTTTTCCAGTGCATGCATATCCTTTTTCTGTCGGAACTGAGCTCTAGCTGATATCTAATAACTGAAGTTGAGCTTTGGACGGCCCAACACCCTGTCACAGCTGACCACAGTTGACAAGTTAGCCTTGGAGTTACACACTTATATATACTTATAGGTACACTGTATAGACAAAGGTTTATGGACACCCAAAAACTAGATCCTGAAACATGGCTATTAGCATGGAGTTTCTCCCCCCTGAGCTCACAGCCTTCACTCAAGTCAAGTCCATTCCATTTTGGACCTTGTTTTATGAGTGCAGGACAGAAAGTTGAACTAGCTTCTTAGGGAGGTGGAAATCTATTCAAATCCCACACTGAGAGGTTTTCGGTATAACCCATTCTGTTGCTACTGTTGTTCTATGGACATTCTGTGCTGGTATGCTTCATTTTTTTGAACCTGTTACCAGTGAGCCTGGCTGAAATAACAAAGAAGTGGTGTCCACAAACATTTGACCTATATAATGTATTTTTATATACACACTGGACAGAAATGAGTCACCTGTGACTGAACTGTACCTAATAGCTGTAATATCTCGAATTCTGGTTAGAATTTCCTGTAGACTGGGATTTTTGCCACTGCTGTTAGACCCGTGTGACCATACGCTTCCACACACATGCAAATTCAGTTTCCTTCACACTATGGCCTTTGGCACACCCAAATGAAATCCCTGCTTTTTTCCAATCATTAACATCTGCTTTGCGACACATTTTCCACACACCGGAAGTGACATGTACCCCACAGGTATTTTTAGCCTGTGCAAAGCCATCTGTAGGAGCCTGAAGTTGCTACCACCTTAAACATGCAAGGCGACTAATTTTCTGTCTGGGGAGTATATTTATATATTGTCTGTTAGATTCAAATCCATGCAAAAATGTTCTTAGTAGTGAAGCTATAATACAATCCTTAATGTGCTTACCCCAGCCTGTAATGCTGAGTTTTGATGCTGAAGTTCAGAGGAGTAACGGTCTCCAAGAGGACAACGAACGACTGCGGCAGATAGTAAAGCTTTTCCGCTCTTTCTTTGGATCTCTGTTTTTTTGTCCTGACTTTTTAATTTGGGTGGTTTTTCTTTCAGTTATTTGCACTTCAGGGAGAATCGAGGTTTAAAAAAGCAGAAGAGATGGTACATCATAAACTCCCTGCTTATGTTCAGCACATGGACCGACTTGGAGATACAGAGCTGTGAGTGAAACTTTTGCAATGACAGGCACTTTTGAGGTATGGTTTTAAATGTAAGGGGAAGGACATCTGGGTCCATTATCAAAGGTGTTACATTGGTAATGTTTTTCAAACCGGATTCTGTCATTGTTGTCTATTGTATGTTCAAAATCTGATCTTATTGATCAAGGTACCACATTCTCCTCTGATTTGTACGGAAGGTACGGCTGCTAGGTTTTTTTTTTTGGCTGTTTTGCATTTTCTCGATGTTGATACAATTTCATTCTAAATATAATCACCCAAAACACACCTCAGTGCTTTCCAACAACTACTTGTAGACCAAAAAGAAGATCAAGGAGTGCTGATGTAATGGATTTTCCTCCACAGTCATCTGATCTAAATCTCATCTACCATTTATGGGGGCACTTGAAGACAGAGTAACCCAAGCATTCAGTAACAATCAGGGGTGCTCTGCTCACGATTCGATTTAAGTCATGGTACCGAGTTCACAATTTGATTTTCTCACAATTATCAATTTTACATTCGATAAGACATTCCTTTTTTTATTTCTGACGTGTAAACAATGCCAAACAATGCACATTGTCTTGTATACTTTTTCAACAAAAAACATAGTCCCCCAGAAATAGAAATAGCTAAGTGCTATCTTAAACTGAAAGTCTCGGTAAACAAAAACTCAGTGTGCTAAAATAACAAATATCTGTTTATTCAATAAGCTGTTTTGGTTGAACAGCTTCATGCCTTTGCCTCCGTCTTTGGCTGGGATGAGACCCGGTTATAATGCTTAGTTTGTCAAACACCTTCTTCTATCAGTGACGTGTGAAAAGCGCTATACAGATATCTTTAAACATCTCAAATGAGTGCACATCGGTATGATTGCACCCTCTGGTGTTCAAAAAATGCAGCTGCATTAGATGCACATATTATAGTACACTAGTACACTCCCCCATTGTATATAGTACTGATGGATTGTATTAGTGACGTATACGTGTTTGTTACTTCGCAGTGACATGGTGTCTAGTCAGCGTGCAGCAAACCCCAGCACACCTTCCAGAAACTTTTTCTATACCCTTTTGCCCCAGGGCAGGAAAGCCCCAACCCGATCACCCCAAGGGGCGACAAGCTCCTCCCCTACGCAGGCTGCCCTTGGGAGGAAAGACCCCTTGGCCACTCAGGTATAAATACATGGAGGAATACAAACTTGTGATTTGCACTGATGTTTTAATCATCGTCAGTTTAGACCCTGGTGGTACTCAAACTATTTGGGCGATGTCATCCTGAGGGAGTCAACCACACACACACACACACACAAAAATATATTGGCCTCCATTTCTTTAGTCTGACGCCATCCTTTCTAAACTCACAAGCAGTGAGCGCATTAGCTTTTTGCCACTTGAAATGTCTTGTACTTTTATTAATAGTCACTGAAGATTAAGGAATCCACCACCTCAAAGGAGTCCAAGATGACCGCTGGTGCTACAACGATGGCGGAGTCAGGTACCAGGCAAAAGAGGGTGATGGAGTATGAGAAGGAGAGAAAAGAGCTGTTCTCCAAACAGTCAGCACAGGTCAGTCTTGGATCTGGCAACCCTGGAAATAAATGCTGTTTAACTATCCCTTGGAGTACCGTTCAGAGGAATGATACCATGTTGTTTTCAACCTTCGAGACTGCCATTCTCTTGTCTGTCTGCAGATGTCACAAGGGTTCACTTGTACTAGTTTTCAGACGGGAATTAGTTACATATAAGACAGATTTGTCCTGTTTTATGGATTTCCTGTTATAATTCTTGAGACCTTGGATACACATATTTAAAAGGGTATGATGATTTTCTATAGGCGCTGCATAAACAGTTATTAATAGGTATCTCGGACCTTTGGGCCGTATGTGTAGATATTCAGGTCTGTGCAAATTCTCTCACAGACCTCTGAGAAGAAAGCAGAAATCCTTGAGATTGAGCCTCAAATCGAGATCCAGAGCGACGTGACAGATTCGGCAACCAATCAGGTGCAAGCCAGCAGCGACGGGGCCGGGTCCGGGGCAGAGCAGCCATTCATCAAGCTGAGTCAGGAGGAGTATGGCGAGCATCACTCTTCCATCATGCACTGCAGGTGGGCAGAGCTAAAAATGTAAATAATTATGGGTGTATTACAAAAGCAAGTGTTTTTAAAGAGTTTTAAACGCTGTATATGTCTTGTAATGTTGATGTATGTAGATGTTTGAAGGTATATTCCAAATAAATCTGACCTCAGCTAGAGATACAGCAAAAATTAAAGCCACCAAATAGAAAAAATCTGACTGAAATTCATGACCGAAGACAGGTTCATGTTAGAGAATGGAGACAAACACAGACAGCAAACAAATGGACCTTAGAAGCGAGTGCATTTAACTGGTGGCTGTGTTGCAAAGATGAAATACCTCATACTCTGCTTGTTTTTCTGCCACAAATAGAAGCTAGTGTGGTGTCACAAAGTTGAAAAATACAAACAATAACACAAAAAATAAAACAACCAAACTATTATGTTTTGCTCTTCAGCTCAGCATGCTCAAGGTTTTGGTTTTATTTCAGTGGATCACTGTTGTACTGTTTAGGGCTGTGCTAAAAAAATCAATACAGCAATATATTGCGATATTTATTTTCACAATATACTACATCGATTTTCAGCTCAAAAAATTGATTAGTTTGAAGGATAAAACAAGTTTTAAATGGGTTGTAAACCACTTCTGTAGATGTCTCAGTACAGAGTTTCGTTCGCTGAGTTGTGCTGTGTTGAGACGCCTCAGATCGTACACCATAACTTTCAGCCGTTTTCACATTTTCAGTGAACCATGTGGAATATCGCAATATGCGTCGCACTGTATCGTGATGCGTATAGTATCATGAAGTCCTTGCCAGTGCCCGCCCCCCAGTGCTGTATGTTCCATTCCATATGTGCATCCAGTTTGATTCAGCCCATTTTCATGCCTTAACACATTATTAACAGTCTTGTTAAGCAGTGGTATACGATTGTGCGTGTGTGTTAATAGGGTGGACTCTTCAGGTAGAAAAGTGGCCAGTCTGGACGTAGACGGTGTAGTGAAAGTTTGGTCCTTCAACCCCATCATGCAAACAAAAGCCACCATCATGTCCAAATCTCCACTGCTCTCACTGGAATGGGCGACGAAACCAGACAGATTGGTGAGAAAACAGCAGTTTCCCTTCATTTCCAGTTTGTTCTTCGTTTCAGTTCCCATGCATGGTGCTACTGGGAATATCTTGTGATGTGTATTGTGTTTTGCTTGCAGCTGCTGTTGGGCAGTGGGGTCGGTACAGTGAAACTTTATGATACCGAAGCGAAGAAGAATCTGTACGAAATGTCTATAGACGACGCTCACCCGAGGTGTGTCCATTCACTTGATGAGCTATTAAAAACTATAATGCAAAAGTGTCATTGAAGAATATATTTCTGTTAAAAAAAAAGCAGTTTTTGTTTAACATTTATTATGAAATGCCAGGTTTGCTTTCATAGTATGGCTGTCAATCAAAATGCTGTAATCACATTTTGGTTTCTTGACCATGTGAAGCATCCGTAGTTATGGGTTATATCTACATCTAGATTTAGCAGACGCCCTTCTCCACAGCGACTTACAGCTGATATAACCTTATCAATTACAACTGCTACAATCCCAGCAATTGTGGGTTACTGGTCTTGCTCAAAGTCCCAACACTGGCAGCATCGCAGAGCTCGGATTTGAACCCTAGACCTTCTGGTACATAGTCCAGTACCTAAACCCTAGGGGACTATGGTCCCCCAATCCCTATTGGACACTCCAACACCCTTATCTACACCCTTAACAACTGATTCAGTCTTAGCAATTACAACTGCTAAAATCCAAGCAATTGTGGCCCAAGAGTCTTGCACAGGGATCCAACTGTGGTAGCTTGGTGGAAGTTTGAATTTCAGCTCTGGACCTTCTGGTTCATAGTCCAGTGCCTTAACCCCTAGGCTACCACAATCCTATTACATAGGTCGTAGTAATTGCATATAAAGTATGTAATGGACGTGTAGATATCTGAATGTGTTTGGGTGTGTTTGTTTTAGGATACTGTCCTTAGCCTGCAGTCCCAGTGGTACATCGTTTGTGTGTTCAGCGGCAGCTGGTACGACCCGTTCAGGCAGCATTACAGAGGCAGTGCCTCGTTTGAACCAGCCTTTTTCAGGGAAGCTGCTGCTCTGGGACACCAAGACTGTCAAGCAACAGGTAGGCACTGCCAACGTCCGAACCGACAGAAGGGCTACTGTGGTGCAAATCACAAGGAGCAATGATGCAAGTACTCATTATGAGCTAGACCAGAGACCCAGAGATTAAAACCAAGTCCTCAGTTTGACATACAGTGTATACTAAGAGCATAAAAGTACACAAATATACAAAGACCGGTGAAAATATAACAGCAGTGCTTTGTGTCATGCTTTGTAGTTGCAGTTTGCACTAGAGCCTGGACCGGTGGCTATAAACTGCACTGCCTTTAACCACAATGGAAATTTGCTGGTAACTGGAGCTGCTGATGGCATTATTCGCCTGTTTGGTACGAATTCTTTCTTTGGCATGATCTGCATATAGGACCCTCTAGATTATGGACTGGGGATCTTGAATAGAATGTTTAATAGGGAATATTTTTTGGATCTTCTATGACATGCAGACATGCAGAAGTATGAAAGTGTGATGAGCTGGAAAGCTCATGAAGGCGAGGTGTACAGTGTCGAGTTCAGCTACGACGAGAACACTGTGTTCAGCATCGGCGAGGATGGCAAGGTGGGTGTGTCCATCAGGCTCACTAAGATGAAACTGGCATGGTGTTAATAATATAAATATCTCTGTACAAGTCAGTCGGGATTATTTCTGTTCTGTTTTATTGTCTCTCCAGTTCATCCAGTGGAATATCCACCGCTCTGGCGTAAAGCAGTCAGAGTACTCGTTGTCCCAAGATGCCGTGGGGCCATTTGTGCTGTCCGGATACAGTGGTTACAAGCAGGTCCAGGTTCCTCGTGGACGACTTTTCGCTTTCGACTCGGAGGGACAGCATGTCCTCACCTGCTCCAGTACTGGAGGACTCATCTATCGGGTAAGCGTAACCTAAAGCTTTTAAATTATAAGATTTAATATTTGTCAAACTTGCCCTGCAGACGGGTATGTGACACATAACAACTGTTCGGACAATGTCAGTTCTCATATATGTCCGTGGTCAGATACGGTTATCCTTATTATTAAGTTAATTAGATCAGAACTCAGGAACAAGGAGCGAACACAGGGACTTGTGAGCAAGGAAGTCTGGTAGGGGAGCGAAGAGCTAGCCTGGAGTGGGGATGAACTGAAACATAATTTCAGTTACAGAAACATAATTTTCCACTGACTGTTTTCCATTTTGGGCAGTAAGCGCTGTGTACTGCCATGTTATCGCAAACTTTGTACAGACTTTTTCTTGCTGCGAGAATGTGAACTGACAGAACTTTTTCCCAACCCAAATCAAACGCCTTCCACTCTAAGCTTAACCCCACCAAGACGGCGGGACGGGTCTGCAGGGCGCCGATTGGCTGCGAACACGGATGGCTGCTTGTCGTAGTTTGGTTACTTTTCCCGATCCCCACATCCCTACCCAGTGGCTAGTTGTGTGTCTGTGTTATGTTTATGCACTTGTGTGCTGGAAGGATTTATCCTTCTTTCCCAATGTGCTCATTATTTCTTGTTTCTTCTAAAAATGCATTTCGTTGCCTTGTACTTGTACATGTGTAATGACAATAAATTGAATCTCTCATCTCATAATTTCAGTAGAAAAAGCGGCAAGATGCTCAACATATCACTAGGAATCATATTACTAAATAGTTACTAAATAGATCTGCTTTTAGGTTGGATAGCTGACAATCTGGCGAGGAGTAGTGAAAAAGCCGGGGTTTAATTACACTGAGGTTGATGTGTACTGCTGGAGAGCCTGTGTGTAAAATCAGTGGAGGGAAGATCGATCGGTTTGTAAAGCAGTCCCTCCACAGTCCATGAGATGGAGACAGAGGCTAAGGAAAACACACACACACACACACACACACACACACACACACACAGAAAATGAAGGAAAAGCAAGACACAGGGAGAAATGCGGACCACAGAAGCAAATCGCGACAGATATAAGATTTTACCCATCTCATGTAGAAAAAAACGATAGAAAATTAATTTGTGGTGGTCAATGTCAATATAAAATAAATCAGTGTACAAGACTACAGGATTGTTAAACACTGTGCCCATATACATGTTAAACATGTTAAATATTTGTCCACAGAGAATGTAACTCTCCTTTCCTGGAGTATTAAACAAAACAAGTCAGACAACTGAATAAAAGCAACTGTTCACTTCTGGCTGTGGACTACTAATCCAAATTTACTAGAGAAATTCCGCTAACCTTTAGATGGCCATATGAATTGTAAGATGCTGTAAAGCCACAAATGTCTGTTAAATGTGTTAAAAAAAAAAAATATATATATATATATACTTTTCTCCATCATTCTTTGAGATGTTTCTCCACCTTGCTTGGAGCCCACCTGTGGTAAATTCAGTTGATTGGACATGATTTGGAAAGACACACACCTGTCTATATTAGGTCTCCCAGCTAACAATGCATATCAGAGCAAAAACCAAGACATGAGCAGGGGAAAAAAAATCGGAGACGCCAGAGCTAAATTTGGGGTTTCATAGCAAAAGGTTATTTCTTTTTAATAAATTTGCAAAAAAGATTCTGTTTTCACTGTGTCATTATGGGGTATTGAGTGCAAATTGACGGGAGAAATGTTTTTAAATTTTAGCCTCAACATAACAAAATGTGAAAAGTCCAAAGGCTTTCCGAATGCACTGTATGGATATGCCATATTTAGGGCGGACAGAAAATATATTTGTCCTCTATATTTAATGTTCTAATTTTAAAATGATAAAAAAAATAATAATGTAATTGCCTTGCAAATTTCAAATGTAGTCAAATGTTTGTGTTTTGTGCCAAGCTCAATAAAGGAGACGTGGGCATGGAGAGTTTGATGTCCCTGGGAGGCCACAAAGCCCCGGTGGTGACGGTGGACTGGTGCTCAGCAGTGGACTGTGGGACCTGCCTTACAGCGTCGATGGATGGCAAAATCAAGCTGAGCACGCTCCTCGCACAGAAATCTTGATAATGGCGATGTTTCCTCATATGTCAGATGTATTCTGGTGAACTGACTCTAGGCTATTATTTAATGCTTTGTGTTCTGTCAGTCATCAATAACTAAGATTAGTCAAACAGCAAATGTGCTCTTAAATAAGAATTATAGCAGCTCTGTAACACATCATAATAGCTTTTCCAGTACTGCAAAATGGTATTCCAGTTTCAATAGGAAACAGTGATTAGTGTTTAAAAACAGTACAAAGAATTTATTTGCTGGTTGTACAGTCAGACCCCGCTATCTGAACGTTCCTTGTCCCAGAATAAAGGTTCAGGTATGGATATTCAAGTAACAGGGAACCAATATCATCAGAAGCTGCACGTGTGGGCATGTAGGTGGACTCTGCCACCTGCTGGTGAAAAGAAATTGCCTACACGCAGTTGCCATGCTTTAGAATATCAGCAGGGAGTAGGACCTGTCCAAAGTTAGAGGTAAAAATAAGGAGAGCAGGTCATGGGATTCAAATAACGGGGTTTGACTCTATGCCCTCTGCGTCCTAAACGCGCTTTTTGGCTCATTATTAATCTAAATGACACCAGTGGAGATCTGTTACATGTAAATTAGTAAATGCACTAGATCACATGGTATTGTAATGGTCTGACCAAGGCATTAGTGCGGTCTTTTTAAACAATTTCTTATTTACAGAAACTTCCTATTACATCTTAAGTAATAAAATAACATTATAAAAGGTTGCACCCAACAGATTTGTCTTTCTTTTGTGTACTCCCCTGCTGGCTGCAGACTTATATCCAATGGAAAACCTTTTTCAGTGACTGTCAGATGCTGCTTTTCAGTAGAGTACCTCTTGGTGAGAGATCGATGACTGCTAGACATGCCCCTATCGCGCATTTTCCCACAGATGTTGTAGCTGGGCCTGTAGACTCTGCACAGTCGTAGGTTATCCCAGCTGGTCGAATAAATGTTCGATTGACAATAAATCTGGCAACCGGCCAGGCCAAGGAAGTTCCAAGCAGGCAGAGACATTCCTGGGAAACCCTTGCTATGTGTTGGCGAGCGTTATATTGTTGAGAAATGTCACACAAAGACCCAAAAGTTACAGCAATTCCCTATTTCACTATCAGCTATTAAGTAAGACAGTAAGTCCCAAAGCCTCACAAGCAGAGGTGATGACCTGCTGTAATGTACAGTTCTCAAAGCCTCCAAAAAGTGCCTTTATATCTTGTTATATCTAGTTAATACTAATTATTGGGTTGGGTCATTTTTTTACCCAGAGGTGTACAGTAACATTCCTTATTTGAACATTTTTGAGCATTTGCTTAGTTGCATTTTATTTCTGATTTCCCCCCAAATTGTTAGCTTCTAAACCATTAATCTTAATTGTCTATGTTGTTCCTATTAAAAGGAGTTTCAGGATAGGCTTCAAACCCTACTATAGTGATTAAGAATTGATTTCAATGTGCATTTGAAGCCATTATGAATAATGCAACATTACAAAAATGCAGACACAAACTTATAACTTTTTATTATGGTTTTGTATTATGTATTGTCCAGGTCTAATAATATACAAAACAAAAAGTAAAACTGAGACTGTGTAATAAAAATAAATGACTGTCAGTGCATGTTGGTTTAGTGACATTGTTGATGGATTTTTCACACCAGTACCCAGAAACGCACACACCCAACTACCAGAAGGTAATTAAAACCAAAAACATTCGCTTCATATGTTTAAAGAATACATAATAAACTAAATAAAATATTTTCAAAATAAATTCAAAATATAGTCTTGTACATGTACTCATGAACAACTTAACTTTGTAACTATTATGTCACACTTAGGGCAGACAGTCCTAATACATTTGTGCTTTATAGTTAATGTTTTTATATTAAAATTTGGAAAACAATATAATAATACTGCCAGGCAGTTTGTGAATTCTGTGGAGTATTTTTCTGTAGACAAGTGGTATTTTCTTTGCCTCACTTTGAAAAATAATTTCAAATGTGGTCTGTTTGTGTTACGTGCCAAGCTCAATAAAGGAGACGTGGGCATGGAGAGTTTGATGAATCCAATATCAGCAGAAGTTGCACGTGTGGGCATGTTCATGGCGTAGGTAGAAGTCTGCCACCTGGAGGTAAAAATAAGGAGAGAAGGATTAAAATAACGGGGTTTGACTGTATGTCCTTTGCGTCCTAAACATACCTTTTGGCTCGTTGTTAATCTAAATGACACCAGTGGAGATCTGTTACATGTAAGTTAGTAAATGCACTAGATCACACAGAACCTGCATTAATTGCAAAAGACAATATGGTTCCAGTCCATAGCAGTTCAGGTTTCTCGATCACAACACCACTGCAAATGAAGGTGAAGGTGGCTGGCTATCACGGTGACAACACATTTCCTTCTGCTAAGAACATGGATTTGGTCTGGGCAGAGAGAGGGGTGTGTACTAGAAAATTTGATCATATCACTCCTGTTCTATCATCACTGCACTGGTTACCAGTCAAATTCCGCATTGATTACAAAATACTTCTTATAACTTATAAAGCTCTACATGGCCTGGCCCCACATTATCTGAGTGACTCTTAGAGTTTTAAATCCAACTCGTCTACTTCGGTCGCAGGGTGCAGGACTTCTTTTAGCTCCTTAGAATTTAAAAAAAGTAACAGCAGGGGGAAAAGGCTTTCTCATACATAGCCCCCCCCAACTATGGAATAAAATTCCCACTTGCTTCGAGGAATCAGAACACCATTCCAAAGTTTTAAGTCTAGGCAAAGACATACTTATTTACGCCGGCTTTTGACTAGATTTAGACCAGGTGTGCATGGTTTGGGTTGCTGACGGGCCGGAGTCTGAAGTCATGTCTGGGCCGGCCTGCATTGTCAGCTGTCCGGGAGTGCGAGGTGGGCGGGTCTGGCTTGTGAAATAGGCTTGGGTCCTCGTCGGATCTTGGACTCATGCATCCATGCCTTAGAATAAGGGCAGAGCTGGGGGTCATAGTCAAAGAGTCTTATGGTGATCAGAGACGTGCGTGGTTGACCAATGGTCTCAGTGATCCATCCTGGCTGTGTTTCCTACCAGTTCTCTCTTTCTCGCTTTCTAGCTATTCTGCGTTATAGATAATGCTGCCGGGGTGTGAGAGAAAAGGCAGGAAAAGATCGGTGAGACAACAGATCCACAGGCGAACGAAGTGAATGAGACGGGGTCAAGAAGGTCCTCGCTACACGTGGCATCAGTTGATTGTTAAATAAACACTGGCTTCTTAATCAAAACTAATTAAATTTTATGTTTCTCTCCGAGGCGTGTTCCGGCCAGTTCCGGCCCCAACATGAGGTTGTTCATTCTGATGGAGCTCCACTGTGGCATACTTCAAATTCTATTCGAACTTGACTCATGACTTAGTTTCGCGTCTTAGATTATCATCTACGCCGCCCAAGGAGGTTGGGTCCCTTTTTGAGTCTTGGTCCTCCCAAGGTTTCTTCCTAGAACTAGGGAGTTTTTCCTTGCCACTGTCGCCCTAGGCTTGCTCAATTTGAGATTGGACGTAGTTATTAGGAGATAATCTAAACCTGTAAAGTTGCTTTGAGACAATGCTCCATTGTAAAAAGCGCTATATAAATAAATCTGACTTGACTTGACTTGTAGTGAAGGTGCCACCTGTTGTCACCGGTGGTCTACCTTAAATATTGCACTATTTTTTTGGTCAATGAGTATTCTTCTGTTCCTCTGAGGTTAGAGCAGAAACCTGGGTTCGAATACCGGACTGGGTTTGCAAGATGAGCTGCTGCTGTTACTGGGGCTACCAGTGGGTCCCATCCAGGGAGCATTTTCACCAGTGTCCAACAAATTTCAGGATAGGCTTCAAAACTTCATGCAAAATAGTGATCTCAGTTTCAATGTTTATTTAAGGCCATGATGAATAATGCATCATTACTAAAGTACAGGCACCAACTTAGTGCTTAGTACTTTTTATTCTGGTTTTGTATTTTGTATTGTCTATGTCTAATAATACACAAAACAGAAAGTAAAACTGAGACTGTGTTATAAAAATAAACACCTGTCAGTGCATGGTATTTTAGTGACATTGTTGATGGATGTATCACACCAGTACCCAGAAACACACACACCCAAGAAACAAATACATACCAGAATATAATTTAAAAAACTGAAACAAACACCTGCTTGTAGCTGCAGTGAACTGTTGGTTGGAAAAACTGGAAACAAGAAAATACACTATGGTCACAAAATATCTTCTGTCTTGCTGTGTTCTCAAAAAAGGTAGAGATCAACAATATGCAGGGTAAACGGGTAAGAAAATCTGCTCCATAAAAGCAAAATATCATGCAGGGGCTGCTGTCAGAAACCACATAGCTGGTCTTTGTCAGGTCAACTGCAGCTGTTCTGAATTGAAAAGACCCTAAAGGTACTGCAAACCCCTATTTCACTATGAGCTATTAAGAGAATAGATCCCAAAGCATCTCAAGCAGAGGTGATGACCTGCTGAAATTTATAGTTCTCAAAGACAGGAAAAAAGTCTCCAAAAATGTACTACAATTTAGTACTATTTAGACATTTATTACCAATTATTTTGGGTTGAGTCATTTCTTTGCCCAGAAGTGTACCTGTACATTTTAGAAGTGTTTTATCAATGTGTGTGTGTGTGTGTGTGTACAAACATAAACAATTAGTGCTGCTGTTTCTGGGGCTACCAGTGGACTGGTGTCCCATCCAGGGTGTCACGCCAAGCTCCAGCGCGCGCCGCCAAATGCTTGAACCTATCGGGAAGCCCCGCGTTCAGATTATTGATCACGTACAGCTGCGAGGCTTCCCATATAAGCGGGCGCGATCAGAGCTGTGGCGCGGATTATTGAGGTTTCGTCCGGCTGTCCTACCTGTCGCGTCCTTACGTGCCGCCCTCGTCCGCTCTCCAGGAGCTTCTCGTCTTCCTCGCCTCGGCCTCCTATGCCGCTCGCGTCTCACTTTGCCTCGTCCCGCCGAGGCTATTGCGTTTCTACACGCTCTTCCCGCATCCTACCGCTCCACTAAGACGCAGGTATCGCTCCGTTCTTTCACTTCCTTGTTTTCATTTATCACCACCCGTTTTGCGCACCAGCGTAGTCTATGTTGTCCACCTGTTTTCGACCCTCGCCTTAGTTCACTGTGTTTACTTCTGTTGTTGTTCAATAAATCCTGTCGTTTGAACTCTGCGTTCGTCTCCTCGTTCCTCTCACCTCTGCTTCCCTGGCTCGGGCGTTACAGAATAATCCGCCGCTATGGAGATGGCAGGTTCTTTCCCTCTTTCCTTTTCCTTCGGCCGTTTCAACGGCAATCCTGCCATCTGCCGGCCGTTCATGGAATGGTGCGGGCAGTATTTTGATCACGTCCCATTTGAATCTGAGTATGCCAAGGTGTCCTTCTTAGTGCTCCAAATTTCTGGTGAAGCCCTAACTTGGGCCGCCCAGCTTTGGCCTATGCTCAAAGCCGGAACCTCGGGTCAGTTCCTGGAGCTGCTAGAGTTTTCCTTTGGGTCCTCATGGGCTTTCACGAGCTCCAAAGCCACGGGCTCGAGCTTCTCCGAGCATGAATACTCTGCAAGGGAACCAGAGGTTTCCTGTGGCACGATCCTATACGATAGCCCTATCGTTCTTCGTGTCCGGCCAGCCCTGGTAGGTCATGTGCTGGATCCCCAGCTTACCACCAGCCGGACCGCTCTAGTCCAGCGTAAACGTGCGCGTGTGTCGCCCGGCGACTAGTTCTCGATAGTCGTTGACTTAACGTTCGAATCTCGGAATCCGATCCCCTAGTTCTGACAACAGTGTCTCCAACCGCTCTCAGTCCCGTGTCTGATCCCATAGTTCTCGAAACCGTGTTTTTGATCGCTCTAGTCTCGTAACTGAGCCTCGAGTTAAAGTTGCATCCGTCTCTAACTCCTAGATTCCATATCCGGAACCTCTGGTCATTGGAGTCTATTGTCTGCTCTCTAGTTCTGTAGTCCGAACGGCAATAGTGCACGATCCGATTCTGGGACTCCTCTCGTCCTATGTTAGGCCCCGTCAGTCTACACGGTTGCACAGTAGCGCCGGCCGACTACTTGCACCACGCACATCGGCAAAACGGACAGTCGAGTCACCCCCAGTGGTGCCTACACCTGCCAACGCGAAACTCCGACAGACAGTCACGTCACCCCCGGTCGTGCCCAACTCTGCACCACGGGTTTGGTAGAACGGAAACAGCAGTCACTCCGCTCGTCCCACTACTGGTTCGGATGTTTGTTACCGTGCTGTGTCAGGTCGTCGTAGTGCCGTGAACTGCGTCCAAGGCGTCAGCAGTCCAGTGGCTGCCTCCAGGGCGTCTGCAGTTCCATGGCTGCTCCAGGGCGTCTGCAGTTCCAGTGGCTGACCACAGGGCGTCTGCGTTCCGTTCCTGCCCCAGGGGTCTGCAGTTCCTGTGGACTGCATCAGGTCGACAGAGGCCTTCTAAAGGCCGCACCTCGACAGAGGACCTTCCTGAGGCCGCATCCTCCTCAGAGGCCTGACCTGAGGCCGCAATCCTCGGTACAGAGGTCTTTCAAGGCCGGGCATCCCTACAGAGGAATTCTAAAAGGCCGCATCCTCGACAGCGGCCTTCCCTGAGGCGCTCCTAGACAGAGGCTTCCTGAGGCCGCATCCTCGACAGCCGGGACTTTCTAAAGCCGCATTCCTCGACAGAGGCCTACCCTGAGGCACATCCTCGACAGAGGCTTTCTAAAAGGCGCGTCCTAGACAGAGGCCTTTAGAAAGCCGGTCCTCTCAAGGAACGTCTCTTCCCAAGGGACCCGTCCAGAGAACGTTCTCTTCCCAAGGGACGTCCAGAGAACGTATCTTACCAAGGGGACCCTCCAGAGAACGTCTCTCCCAAGGGGACCCGTCCAGAGAACGTCTCTTCCCAAGGGACCCGTCCAGAGAAAGTCCTTACCAAGGGACCCGTCCAGAGAACGTCTCTTCCCAAGGGACCCGTCCAAGAGAAGTCTCTTTCCAAGGGACCCGTCCAGAGAACGTTTCTATTCCCAAGAGACCAGTCCAGAGAACGTCTCTCCACGGAACCGTTTCAGAGACTGTCTCCTTACAGGGAGATCCAGTCGTCCACGGACTCTGCTGTCAGCTTCACGTCGTCCATGGCTCTTGTCTGCTCCAGCCATCCATGTCCAAGGCTGCTCTCCAGCATCCCGTCCACGGCCTATTGATCTCCAGCATCCCGTCCACGGACTCTGCTCTCCAGATCCCGTCCAAGGATCTGCTACTCCAGCCATCCCGTCCACGGCATCTGCCTCCCCAGCATCCCGTCCACGGCTCTGCTCTCAAGCATCCGTCACGGCTCTGGCCTCTCCAGCATCCCGTCCAATGCTTGCTCTCCAGCATCCCGTCCATGGCTCTGCTATCCACATCCCGTCCACGGCTCTGCTTCAGCATCCCCGTCCGGCTATTACTCTCCAGCATCCCGTCCACGCTTGCTCTCCAGCCTCACGTCGTCGACTCCGATCGTCAGCCTCACGTCGTCGACTCCGATCGTCAGCCTCACGTCGTCGACTCCGATCGTCAGCCTCACGTCGTCGACTCCGATCCGCAGCCTCACGTCGTCGACTCTGCTCGCCAGCCGCCTGACTGCTGGCGGTCTCCTCCTGGAGTCCGCCCGGCACGGCGACCCCCTGAGGTGAACATGCGCCTGGGGGTCCCTTTTTGGAGTCCTAGCTCCGACTCGGACTCCGTGGGGGGGGGCTCTGTCACGCCAAGCTCCAGCGCGCGCCGCCAAATGCTTGAACCTATCGGGAAGCCCCGCGTTCAGATTATTGATCACGTACAGCTGCGAGGCTTCCGTTATAAGCGGGCGCGCTCAGAGCTGTGGCGCGGATTATTGAGGTTTCGTCCGGCTGTCCTACCTGTCGCGTCCTTACGTGCTGCCCTCATCCGCTCTCCGGGAGCTTCTCGTCTTCCTCGCCTCGGCCTCCTATGCCGCTCGCGCCTCGCTTTGCCTCGCTTTGCCTCGCCCCGCCGAGGCTATCGCGTTTCTACATGCTCTTCCCGCATCCTACCGCTCCACTAAGACGCAGGTATCGCTCCGTTCTTTCACTTCCTTGTTTTCGTTTATCACCACCCGTTTTGCGCACCAGCGTAGTCTATGTTGTCCACCCGTTTTCGACCCTCGCCTTAGTTCGCTGTGTTTACTTCTGTTGTTGTTTAATAAATCCTGTCGTTTGAACTCTGCGTTCGTCTCCTCGTTCCTCTCACCTCTGCTTCCCTGGCTCGGGCGTTACACTGGGAGCATTTTCCCCTGCATCCAATTAATTTCAGGATAGGCTTCAGAACTTATTTCACAATAGTGATTGAGATTTGATTTCCATTTATAATTGTGTGTGTGCTAAGTATTTTTTATTATGATTTTGAATTTTGTGTTGTTTAGGTCTAATACAAAACTCAAACAGCAAGCTCAGAAGGGCCGGACACGTCGCATGGTTCACCGATGACAGGTGGACCCGTGCAGTTGCTGAGTGGTACTCGTGGAATGGGCCACTCGCAAGGCTTCCAAGGAGATGGGAATATGAGACAAGAATGCGAATGGGACCAATCTGGAGAACACTGGCAAGATCAAGGAAGGATTGTGCGAAATGCTGTGACCAGTTTTTTCGGTCAAGGTGATCAAGGTGAATATACAAAACAGAAAGTAAAACTGAGACTGTAATAAAAATAACTGGCATTGCATGGCGTTTGAATGGTATTGTTGATGGACTTATCACACCAGTACCCAGGAACACACACACCCAGTTACCAGAACATAATTAAAACAAACAAACATTTACACTCCAATGGGTCATACCTAAAAGTGCAAAACAATTACAATTTTGATGGCCCTAACAACAAATCAAAAATACGTAAGAATTAATGTAAGTTATAAATGTAAAACATATTTAAATAAATGAAATAAAATATATTCATGTGTAGACTATATTAAATTAAAGCGAATACAATATTGAATATATGAAGAATATAATAATGTAAAACTACAGAATATAACACAATAGAATATATAATAAATAAAATAATAAATATTTGTGTGCGTGTCCTGCTTTGATGTCCTGTTTAGAGTTGGTTCCTGCTTAGTCCCTGGCTCCCTGTGACCCTTAATTATTATTGTGAAATAATGTTAGAGTAACATGGCTCATCAGATTATGTACAAACTCGTGGAGTCCATGCTTTCATTGCTGCAAAAAGAGGAAACATAACAAATACTAAGTATCACCCAGTGGAAATCAGCTCCCTTACTGATGTCATCTTCTATTGCTGCTAAGGTAATGTTATGATTGTAATAATAAAAGCAGGAGTTGATAGGTTGTGCCACAAGTCATCCTGTTTGTTTGGGTAACTGTTAAATCAAAGAACAATCTATTTGCATCTATTATAGCATTGCAGACATTTTACATTCTAGCTGTTGTTTTTTTTAATATTCATTCAATTAAACCCACATGCAAATGGTCATCATTTATTATTAATGGCCGTGGATTATGCTAATTGTATGCTCATTTTAAATGAACGAGCACGTGCGCCCGATTTGTGAACGATTGGTATTCATTACCATACGCACGTTCTACTAACAAGTTGTTACCATGAATTGATAAAATTATACACGAATTCTTCTGAAATTGTATGACATATCTTAAACCTAACATTATCTTTCTCACTCTTGTTTGAATAGCCAAAAAGTTAGCTTAAAAGACACAGCCACATCCCTTCTCATAGGATGCCAGGTTTGCAGGTGTTGAAACAGAAATCACCCAAAATGCCTCACTTCTCAATACCTAAAAATGAAAATATTTAATAAAAAACCAAGTAATTTAGAGTCATCTGTCTTAAGTCGAGTCTGAAGTCATGGATACAAAGTGTTTTATCAATGTGTGTGTGTGTGAGTGTGAGTGTGAGTGTGAGTGTGTGTGTGTGTGTGTGTGTGTGTGTGTGTGTGAAGTCAAATTTATTTAACAGCTTTACTAAATAGCTAATATCTAGACCTACAGCACTAAATAATTATTGCCATTATGAATACTTTAAAATGCCTAAATACCTAAAATGACAACATTTAATTTAAAAAATCCAATCATTTAGAGTCATCTGTCTCAATTCTAAGTCGAGTCTCAAGTCATGGATACAAAGTTAGAGTCAAGTCAAGTCAGATCTATTTATATAACGCTTTTTACAATGGAGCATTGTCTCAAAGCAACTTTACAAGTTTAGATTATCTCCTAATAACTACGTCCAATCCCAAATTGAGCAAGCCTAGGGCGACAGTGGCAAGGAAAATCTCCCTGAGTGTTATAGAAAGAAACCTTGGGAGGACCAAGACTCAAAAAGGGACCCAACCTCCTTGGGCGGCGTAGATGATAAATCTAAGAGCAAAACTAAAGTCATGGAGTCAAAGTTCGAATAAAATGTGAATTATGCACATCGGCATTAAGTGGCCCGGGTATGATGGGGCTGGAGCTGATGACGGAAGCAGCTTGAGTGGAGCTACAGCAGATGAACTAATGTGTGGGGCTGGAACTGCCGGAAACACAGCTCGGAGAGAAAACAGAAAATGTAATAGTATGATTAAGAGCACAGTGTTATTAAACAATCACTGATGCCATGGTAAAGGTCGGAAAACACAGCCAAAGGGGAAAAAGGGATCACATCAGACATTGGCAACCCCCCGGGAGGCAGAAGGAACAGCAACCCAACGTCTCTGATCACACCATTAAGACCTCTTTGACTATGAACCCCCAGCTCTGCCCTTATTCTAAAGCAAGGATGATCGAGTCAAGATCACCGAGGACCGAAGCCCAGTCAGCCAGAGCGCCCACGCGACACTCCTGGCTAACGGACAAGGCAGGCAGGCCAGACATGACTCCAGACTCCGGCCCCGGTGACCCAAGGCATGCATCCTGGTCTATACTAGTCAAAAGCCTGTGTAAATAGGTATGTCTTTAGCCTAGACTTAAAATTTTGAAGAGTGTCTGAGTCTCGGACGAAAGTGGGAAGTTTATTCCATAGTTGGGGGGCCATGTATGAGAAAGCCTTTCCCCCTGCTGTGACTTTTTTAATTCTAGGAACTAAAAGAAGCCCTGCACCCTGCGAACGAAGTAGACGAGTTGGATTGTAAAACTCTAAGAGTTCACTCAGATGATGTGGGGCCAGGCCATGTAGAGCTTTATAAGTTATACGAAGTATTTTGTAATCAATGCGGAATTTGATTGGTAACCAGTGTAGTGATGATAGAACAGGAGTGACATGATCAAATTTTCTAATTCAAGTTAGCACTCGGGCAGCTGCATTCTGAACTAACTGAAGTTTATTTATAGATTTACTAGAGCATCCAGTAAATAAGGTGTTACAGTAATCCAACCTTGAGGTTATAAATGCATGAACAAGTTTCTCTGCATCATTAAAAGAGAGGATATTTCTAAGTTTAGCGATATTACGTAATTGAAAGAAAACAATTCAAGTGATGCTGCTAATGTGCACATCAAAGGAGAGATCTGAATCAAATGTAACCCCTAAGTTTTTTACAGACGGACTGGGCAGTACTGGACCGCCATCTAGGTTTAGGATAGATGTAGCCAACAAGTCTCTCACAGCCTTGGGTCCCACTAATAGAACCTCAGTTTTATCTGAGTTAAGTAAGAGAAAATTAAATAACATCCAATCTTTTATTTCCTTTACACAGTCCTCAATTTTGTTGATTGTAAGGCTGTCATTAGGTTTAGCTGATATGTACAACTGTGTATCATCTGCATAGCAGTGGAAACTAATGCCATGTTTACGAATAACTGAGCCTAGTGGCAGCATGTACAGAGAGAATAAAAGCGGGCCAAGCACTGACCCCTGAGGCACGCCATACTTACTTTTTGAGAGGCTTAGATCCTTAGAGTAATTACTCTGAACAAACTTGGTACCGCGTCAGTTAAGTAGGATTTTAAACCAAGAAAAGTTGCTAATCCCGTTAATACATTACAGTATTTTCTAGTACTAGTCGAGCGTTTTATCAATGTTAGTCAAGCAAGTCCTTAAATTTGCGATTCGAGGCTGACTCATGTGACTTGAGTTCCCCAACTCTTCCACCTGCTGAAATGCACAGTTCTCAAAACACAGGAGAAAAGTTCCTTTCTATGTTAGCCAGTTATTACCAGTTATTTTGGCTTTGCACCAATTTTTGCCCAGTAACATTCTTTTTATATTAACATTTACATATTTGAGCATGTATTTAAATACATGATGATAATGTTGGGTTTTATATCTGATTAACGAAACTTAATTGTCTATGTTGTTCCTAATAAAGCAGTTGAATATATGCATGACAAAAATACACAGTATACCAAATATGAACACACAAATAAATCCAGTTATTTCCACCCTTCATGAAACCGTGGGAATATTTATTATTGATTTAAAAATGCAAAGAGGTTACACATATAGGAAAGCTGCACTGTTTTATTGTAACCCAATACAGTTCTAGATATTTGACTTTTTCAGAAAATATTGATTCCAAAATGATTGGTACAAGAAAAATTACAGCAAATCCTTCTCCTAAAATGTTTACCTCCTAACACAAACTAATACAAATTCTACTGGTGAAAAACAACTGACAAAGCCCTCCTCACAAGAGTTGGGTTCAGACCACTGCAGTATTTCTTTGTGAGTCCCACTTTCTCTGTGGAAGCTTAGGTAAACACATTCCAGACCCTTTTTTGTTCATACGCACTGTTCAGAAACAGTGAATGAGGTTTGCACTGAAGTACTGTACACTGAAACCACTGTTCAGGGAACAGTTTGAGATAACTTGTGCTTTATGACATGGCCATTACAAGAAAACGATCTCCACACTGTAATACATTACCAGCAGTTTATACTGTTGACACAAGACAGTTTGGGCCCATGGATTCATACTGTTTGCAACAAATTGTATCCCCACTTGCATGTCAAAGCAGAAACTCATCAGCTAAGCTGACATTTTGCAACGGTCAACGCTCCAGTTTCAGTCAGCCTGTTCCCACGGTAGCCTGAAATTCTTCTTCATAAGATGAACATCAGTGAAGTTCTCAGTCACCTGTTTTCCAGAATGTAAAAAATGCATCCAGGAAATATCATGTTTTTATTACGTATGGTGATTGTGGTAGAATCTTTATATAAGTCTAGAGGATTGTGAAAGGGTGATTCGAATAAAGTAATTTATACATATTGTTATAAATATATTATTGAGGCATAATCTTCAAAAATGTCATGTGAGGCAACCATGGTTTATTTTTGTGAGTGATTTGTCTTTTAATGGATCTTCCCTCAGTGTTTGCAGACCTACATTTACAGAACTACATTTTAAAAACTGTTCAAATGTATCATGTGTGTGTCAAGTCAAATTTATTTATATAGTGCTTAAAACAGCAGAGCATTATGTCAAAGCAGCTTTACAAAAAGTTTAGTCTCAAAGCCCTAAATGAGCAAATCTAGGGTTACAGTGTCTCTCATAGTTGAAGTGTACCTATGATGAAAATTACAGACCTCTCTCATCCTTCTAAGTAGGAGAACTTGCACAATCAGTGGCTGACTAAATACTTTTTTGCCTCACTGTATTTATTTATTTATTTTTCTTGAATTTAATACAATGTGTTCTTATTGTAAATCATATCATCAGCATAACAATTTATGTAAACGTCTTGGAACAAAATGCATAACTTCATAATGTGGGTTCAAGTCCTTCCAAATTCCATTAAATTTGAAGAAATTTGTCATATTCACATTTTTGTTCCCTACAGAAGTTGTTTTACTTACTTTTTAAAAAAATCAACAAAACGTAATTTGACAAGGCAATATGTTTAAAATGTCTCCCATGACTTTGTTATCTAATACACCAAATTGGAGACATAAGATCAAATTCTCTGTGTAATTTCTAAGTCAGATTTATTTATATATTTACACTAAAGCATTGTCTCAAAGCAACTTTACCAATATCTAGGCCCACAGCCCCAATGTAGCAAGGCTAGGGTGACAGTGGCAAGGAAACACTTCAGCAATCATGGTGAGGAAGAAACCTTGGCAGGACCGAGACTCAAAAATGGACCCAACCTCGTTGGGCAGCCTAGATTTGATATGTAAGAACTGAATTCAATTACCTAAATACTAAATAATAGATGTATAATAACCATAGTATAATAGTATAATCATATTCTAAATACAAAGAAGCCAAACTGCCGATAAACCTTTGTAGAATTCCTTCAGTTTCATTTACAACACAGGTATGAGGAAAAAGAAAACATGTCTAGATTAATTGATTAATTAACTCCCTTTCAGGTTGGTGGGTGTAACTTGGATTAGAGCTCCATGTTCAGGAACATTCTGTGGCATTCTGTGACACTGGTTCATTAGTTAAACAGGGTTTTTCTGGAGGGTATATAAACCAGTTCGTCCAAACGGTTTGCATCTGCAGTCTCAGAGTTCCTTTCTTGGAGGGATCTTAAGATAAGTTTAGAGCTTGACTTTTCGTGCCAATCTTAGCTCATCTAAAAGCATGTATTTAGTGCTCACTGTTGCATTGCTCATGCTGTCCTTCGGGGAGTGTGCAGATACCAACAACAGCACCAGCAACCGAGCAAGCACGATTTCTGTGAGTAATGGAATGCCCTGGGGCTCCTGGGGAAGTCCAGCGATGTGTCCACAAGGCACCTACGCTACAGGCTTTAGTCTCAAGGTAGGTATATCTGATTTAGTTGTGACAGTATGACTGTAAAAACAAGCTGTATCAATTGTAGGCACTGATTCGCTGCATTACTTGTACAGCTGTCGCTATTGCATGCATCTGCTAGGAAGTCACGTGTCACTGATCCCAATTAAAGAATACTAATTGGAGAATCTATTAGTGGTCATGTTGTGGGCATTATATTAACGACAATATGTACAATTGTTCTTGATAGGCAACATGACAGAGAAGTGCGACTATTTTTACCGTGAAGAAATCCTGCAAACACAGCTAACAATAAGAAATAAAAACATTTGTTATGTTTTAATGTTAGGTGAGCGTTCGTCATAATAGGTTCATGAAGGGAACCTAAATAAAGACTCCATCATGTCCAATAGGAAAAGTAGCTCTGAAGTAACAGTTCAAATGATCCTGCAACTGAACACATTTCCTAATTAAACATCATTTCTCTTTCAGGTCCATCCACCACAGGGAATTTGGCGTGATGACACAGCCCTGAATGGAATCCAACTTTACTGCACCAAACCCATCACTTCCTCAGCTACACCTACAACCTATGGTACAATCACATCTGCTGTAGGAAGGTAAACTTTGCAAAGAATTTGTTTTAAATTTTTGTATTTCTATGATCATTATTTAAAAAGGCAACATATTCTACAGTAGCTCCAATATCATAAGTGTCCATGTATTTTGTCTTATTTTCAGTTATGGAAGCTGGACACCAATGTCACAGTGCCAAAGTGGAGTGTTGAGAGCATTCCAGCTGAGAGTCGAGTCTTATCAGTACCTAGCCGATGATACTGCTGCTAATAACATCAGGTGATCACAGTGTGACACGGTCATCCACACATCCAGTGCTAGCTGGAAATAAAAAAAAATAATGATCACCATATTCACACAGCTTTGTGAATAGATTTATTTCAACTTTTGTATCAGTTCTTGCCAGTCATTTTATAAAAGGTTATACTGACTGAAGTATTAGCTTGTAGTATTAAGTATAATAACATTAATAACATATTAACATTTTAGCAATGGACAGGTGAGCCCAAATGTGTGAACTCCAGCATTGGTTCACTACACTTTTAAACCTGAAAATATGAGCAGGATAAGCAGGACTAAAAAGGACTACTTATAACTGGGAATATTTATATTTTTCAGGTTTTCATGCTCTGGTAATCAGGTGTTGGAAGGCTCTGGCACAGGCTGGGGTTCCTGGGGTTCTTGGAGCCAAGCTTGTCCTGGGACCGGGATCTGTGGGCTCCAAACACAAGTGGAGTATGGTTCATCAGATAACACCGCTCTTAATAATGTCTTCTTCTATTGCTGCTAAGGTAATGTAGTGATGGTAATAATAATAATAATAATAATAATAATAATAATAATAATATAATTTTAATAATAAGAAGTTACAGTTAATGGTACAAGCTGTTCTTTTTATTGGTAACTGTGTTTAACTTTAAACCCATCAATTATTTGTCCATTTCTATCTATTGTATGTAATCTAGCTGTCTGATTTATATATATATATATATATATATTCGTTAAATTAAACCCACAAGCAAATGGCTTGTAGAATAGCTTGTCATGACCTTACAGTGAAGCTTATCCCACAAATGCTCATTAGCTCTTTTTCTCCAGTCATCCAGCGTCCGATAACTTCTTCTTTTTACAAATGTATTTTAAAGTTTCTTTTCAAAGACTGCATGTAAAGCTGCAGCATCCTTCTGTGTTTTTATCGTATCGGGCGTGTGCTGTTTTAGAAAGCATCAGCTCAGGATCTGCAGGATGTCTTTACTAAGGATCTTGGGCAGTTGTTCATCTGGTTCTTCTGCTTCTTTTTCTCTCCTGCTTAGACCTAGTTTGTCCTCTTTTCTCAGATCAGTAGTTGATACCTTTGTAAGAAATGGCATGTAATTCATTTCACTGTCTTGAAATAACTGGTTAATTTTAGACATTGTGATCACTGAACTGACTTTTTTAAATGCCAGTTTTTTAATCATTCCCTACATACTTGCTTTAAAATACTAATTAGTATCGTATTGTGTCTGTCAATAGGTCAGTGAATTAAGGCCTGATTTTTAAGGGCTTTGCAGTCATATGTGAGTTAATTAATTATACATCCATCATACTGGCACTAAGAGTCCTGAACAATTACATCATTGGATTTTTTTGTTCCTGTGGTTTAGGAGGCCTCTGTCAGAAAGACAAACCAAGGGCTTCCAAATAATAATCACTCGTATCTTTTCTTTCTATTTCTTAAGGCATGATGATTGCGAGTTTAAACTGAAGTCCATTAATTGATCAACTAAACTAAATGGTAACTTTGGCTTATATTTTTGAGATCCTGAATGTTGTTATTGTTAAGGGAATCTTTTTTCGGGACACTGAATGCAAGATAATCAATGTCCTCACAGATGTTTGTTTTGCATGTCTAATCTTTTTCTTTCTTCTTCTTTATTCACCATATTTTATTTCTACACCTATAAAGTTGCCCCTGGTCTTTTGATAACTGTACATGCTCCTGATAGGCTCAATTATTTGTAAATATATAACCAGAAGTGTCCCTGCTACAACACAACTGAAGAGGATGCCATTGTAGTCATCTAAACCAAATGACAGTGCTTACCATCAGTAAGACTCAGGACTGTGTAAACCCAATAAAAGTTTCAATTTTCCTGTTTCCCTTAATGTGAACATTACTATAATTGGTTTCTTCCTGCTATATAATATTGCCTATGTACTTTTTTTGTAACCACCAAGACACTGGTTCCCCCCCCCAACAAAAAAAAAATGCAAAAATTTAATAACCTTGAGTTGGATTTATTGTAAATAAATGAGGAGAAGCCAGTAGAGGCTTCTGGAGGCTTGTGGGGGACAAAGCTCCATTCGTCCGTGTTTTGTTTAAACGTCTAACTGTTATGACACTGGACCAAAATGAACAATTTGAGTTTATTTGATTTATTTTAATATTTTGACAATATTCTTATAGTCAATGTACATTTTCAGTGAGACGTGAAAATATTTATATACAGTGGAGGTAAAAAAAAGTAATTTAGTCAGCCACTGATTGTGCAAGTTCTCCCACTTAAAAAATACAGAGGGTCTGTAATTGTCATCCTGGGGTACACTTCACTATGTGAAACAAAATGAGAAAAAAAAACCGCAGGACTCACATGTGTAGGATTTTTTAAAGAATTTAATTGTTAATCATTGTGAAATAAGTATTTTGGTCACCTACAAGACAACCAAGATTTCTGGCTCTCACAGACCTGTAACTTCTTCTTAAAGAAGCTCTTCTGTCCTCCACTGTTACCTGTATTAATGGCAACCTGTTTACCTCGTTACCTGTAATAATAGAACCTGTCACAGCCTCAACAGTCAGACTCCAAATTCAACCATGCCAAGACCAAAGAGCTGTCGAAGGACCCCAGGCATAAAAATTGTAGACCTGCGTCAGACTGGGAAGAGTAAATCTCTACAATAACCAAGCAGGTTGGTGTGAATAATTCAACTGTGGGAGAAATTTGTAAGAATTGAAGAACATCCAAGCCCCACTGATAATCTCCCTTTGATCTGGGGTCAATCCGTGGGCTCAAATGATCATGAGAACGGTGAGTCAAAAAATTCCCAGAACTACACGGAGACCTTATTAAATGACCTGCAGAGAGCTGGCAAAGTAACAATTGGCACATCAGTAACACCTCTACGCAGAGAGAGACCTCAGTTCCTGCATGCCAATGCGTGCCCCACCTGCTTAGCCAGACATGTCCAGGTCCCCTCTGAAGCTTGGCAGACAGTAGTAGGGTTTTTGATTCCAGAAGTGATTGGGGAGAATATCCAGAATCGTAGAATGAAGCCAAATAAGAACAATTTTGTGGTAAAAATCAACTCAGTCATTTTGGGGGGAGGAAAAGAATGCTGAGTTGCATCAAAAGAACACCATACGGTACTGGGAAAGCAATGGGGGTTACACATCATGCTTTGGGGCTATTTTTTCTGTCATAGGGGACCGGGGAACGCTGATCCCGTGTTAAGGGAAGATGAACGGGGCCATGGGTATGATAATTTAAGCTAAACCTCCTTCCATCAGTGAGAGCATTGAAGATGGAACGTGGGATGGTCTTACCAGCCTAACAATGATCTCAAACACAGAACGACACCGCGCGAGAGGCAACGAAGGAGTGGCTTCGTCAAAAGCATTTCATAGGTCCTGAGTGGGCCTAGGCGAGAGCCCAAAACATCCACTGCTCTAGAGGAGATCTGCAAAAATGGAGGAATGGGTCAAAATACCAGCTACAGTGTGTGCCAACCTGGTGAAGACTTAGCTATCAGCGCATGCGCATGTGTGCTGGAGCTTGCTGTCTTAATTCTAGCACTTTTCTACTCTGCCGCTGCCCTCTATTGTGAAGGTCAGATTCTGCTGTTACTGGAGCTACCAGTGGACTGGTGTCCCATCCATTGAGCATTTTCACCTGCATCCAATGAATTTCAGGATATACTTCAAAACTTATTGCAAAATAATTATTGAGAATTGATTTCATGGTACCTGTAAAGCCATTATGAAGAATGCATCATTACAAAAATGCAGACACATGCTTAGTACTTTTTATTATGGTTTTGTATTTTGTATTGTCTATGTCTAATAACATACAAAACAGAAAGTACAACTGAGACTGTGTTATAAAAATAAACACCTGTCAGTGCATGGTATTTTAGTGACATTGTTGATGGATGTATCACACCAGTACCCAGAAACACACACGCCCAAGAAACAAATACATACCAGAATATAATTTAAAAAACTGAAACAAACACCTGCTAAAAGGAGTGGCTTCGTAAAAAGCATTTCAAGGTCCTGGAGTAAAAACCTACCAGACTTAAAATTTAATACACCTACGGAGATAAATCATCTTGAGTGTGTAAATGAGCAATTAGAATGTGTGCTTCGCTCAACCCTGGACACGACTGCCCCTGCTAGGGTCAAACGTATTAGGGAAAAAAGGCAGCACCTGGTATAGAATTGAACCACCACCCCCGTACCTTCAGCAAATAACACACTGCAATTTAAGAGCGCAAGTGGAGGACATAGTACATTGGGAGGTTTTTTAAGATGGCTTGGAGGGACAGCATGGCAGAAGTATAAGCAGAATGCCCCTCACTAAGCTAAGCTGCATACTTCTCCTCAATCAATAGAAAAATTAAGAATAATCCAGAATTTTCTCCTTTAACATCACAGTCTCCAAATTACAAAAAACCCACAGAACGGACGCTTCCCATTCTGTGTAATTTTAACAGTCATGATTTCATGACTTTTCTTTTAATGATAGTTGGAAAACATTGTCATAAAACTCCATGCTCATCACATCACTCGAACTGTTCCAGAGCCACCTTCCAGATGCAGCACTAGTGAAGACCTCTGTTCAATTAGCCGTAATCAGATTAGAATCTTTACAACACCCAATTAACCTAATACTGAACTATCTGACACTGATCAGCTCGTCTAAGTCATCAACATGTTTTGTTAGATCCAATTCCCTACCGTCTACTCAAACAAGTATACTAGTGTTATATAGCCGTGTTAGTTTATTTTAAAAGGATTCATCCCTTACCTTAGGTTATGTTGCCCGAATCCTTTAAGGTCTGCCGTATCAAACCACTGATTAAAACGGCCAATCTTGACCTTGTGTATATCTAATTATGACCAATTTTCAAATCATACCGTTTCTGTCCAAAATCTTAGAAAAAGCCGTCTATCAGCACTCTGTAGTCCCTCCAAAGGAATGAAATTTTATGAAACATTTCAGGTCTGTCTTCAGCGCCCATCATCAGTACTGAAACCATTAATTAGTGTACTAATGACTTGTTAAATGTCCTCAATAAGGGATGTTTGCTTTTTCTTGTTCTGTTAGATTTAAGTGCAGCATTTGACACTATATATCATGGATGTTTTACTAAACGACTAGAAAATACTGTAGGTATTAAGGGATCAGCACTTTCTTGGTTTAAATCCTCCTTAACTGACCGGTACCAGTTTTGTTCCATATAAATAATTACGACTAATCTCTCAAAAGTGAAGTAGGGCGTGCCTCAGTGGTCAGTGCTTGGCCCGCTTTGATTCTCTCTTTACATGCTGGCCACTAGGCTCAGTTTATTCGTAAACATGGCATTAGTTTCCACTGCTATGCAGATGATACCAGCTGTACATATCAGCCAAAACTACTGACAGCCTTACAATCAACAAAACGAGGATTGTGTAAAGGAAAGAAAAAATTGGATGTTATTTTAATTTGTCTCTTACTTAACTCCGATAAAACTGAGGGCTATTAGTGGGCCCCAAGGCTGTAGAGACAGTGGCCCTACATCTATCCTAATCTAGAATGGCTGTCCAGTATTGCCCGTCCGTCTGTAAAAACTTAGGGGTCACATTTGATTCATATCTCTCCTTGGATGCACACATTAGCAGCATCACTCGAATTGGGCTGTTCGTTTCAATTACGTATATCGCTAACTTAGAAATATCCTCTCTTTTTTAATGATGGCCAGAAAAACTTGTTCATGGGCTTTATAACGCTCAAGGTTGGATTACTGTACGCCTTCCTTAATGGATGCTCTAGTAATCTAAAATAAAACTCAGTTAGTTTTCAGAATGCAGCTGCCCGAGTGCTAACTCTCGAACTAGAAAATTTGATCACTATCACTGCCTGTATCTAATCATCACTGCACTGGTTACCAGTCCAAGTTCCTGCATTTATGTACAAAATACTACTTCTTATACTTATAAAGCTCTACATGGCCTGGCCCCAATTATCTGAGTGACCTTTAAGAAGTTTTACTACAATCCAACTCCGCACTACTTCGGTTCGGCAGGGTGCAGGACTTTTTTAGTTTCCTATAATTTAAAAAGTCACGCAGGGGGAAATGCTTTCTCATACTGAAGCCGCCAACATATGGAATAAACTTCCCACGTTCCGTTCGGATTCAGACACCTCCAAAGTTTTAAGTCTAGGCTAAAGACAACTTATTTACGCATGCTTTTGACTAGATGTTAGACAGTTGCATGGTTTGGGTTTGCTGGGGCCGGAGTCAGGAGTCATGTCTGGCCTGCCTGCCTTGTCCGCTAGCCGGGAGTGTCGAGTGGGAGGTCCTGGCTAACTGGCCTTTCGTCCCTCGTGATCTTGACGTCATGCATCCTTGCCTTAGAATAAGGCAGAGCTGGGGGTTCATAGTCAAGATTCTTATGGTGATCAGAGACGTTGGGGTTGCTGTCTCTGCCTCCGTGGGGTTGCCAATGTCTCATATGATCCCTCTTGGCTGTGTTCCTACCATTCTCCTCTTTCTAGCGTTCTAGCTATTCTGCTATAGCTAATGCTGCCGGGTCTCATGCTACACTTGCATCATGATGTTAATAAACACTGTGCTCTTAATCAATACTAATTACATTGTCTGGTTTTCTCTCCGAGCTGTGTTCCGGCAGTTCCCGGCCCCCCAATGATGTTCATCTGATGTAGCTCCCACTGGTGCATAATTCACTATTTTAGTTCGACCAGAACTCCTGACTTTAGTTTCGCTCTTCGATTTATCATCTACCCGGGCCACTTAATGTCGATGTGAATTACTTCACAGTTTATTCGAATTGGACTCCATGACTGTAGTTTTCGCTCTTAGATTATCAGCATAACCTTGGCCACTTAATGTCGATGTGCATACTTTCACATTCTTTTTCAAAGCGACCTCCATTACTTTAAAAGTTCTCCTTAGATTTATCATCTACGCCGCCCAAGGAGGTTGGGTCCCTTTTTGAGTCCTTGGTCCTCCCAAGGTGCTTCACTAGAACAGGGAGTTTTTTCCTTGCCACTGTCGCCCCTAGGCTTGCTCAATTTTGGGATGGACTAGTTAAGGAGTATAATCTAAACTTGTAAGTCGCGTTTGAGACAATGCTCCATTGTAACAAGGCGCTATTATAAATCAATCTGACTTGACTGACTTAAAAAAGGGGGTCAAACCTAAAACGCAAAATATTAAGCTTTTAATAAAAATTATTATTTTGGCGCCAAGAAAACAAGAGGGGAAGGAGGGGAGCCCTGTATTAGCTTGTTTCTAGGGGGTGCACGAAGTTGCCCTGTTGTTATGGAAAAACTGGAAGACAAGAAAATACAGCTATGGTCCACAGAAATAGCTTTTACTTCTTGCTGTGTTTCTCAAGAAAAGGTGAGGAATCAACAATAATGCAAGGTAAACGGGTAAGAAAATCTGCTCCATAAAAGCAAAATATCATGCAGGGGCTGCTGTCAGAAACCACATAGCTGGTCTTTGTCAGGTCAACTGCAGCTGTTCTGAAATTGAAAAGACCCTAAAGGTACTGCAAACCCCTATTTCACTATGAGCTATTAAGAGAATAGATCCCAAAGCATCTCAAGCAGAGGTGATGACCTGCTGTAATGTACAATTTTCAAAGCCTACAAAAAACTTTACTCCCAAAAGTTACTTTATATGTTGTTAGACAGTTATTACTAATTATTTTGGGTTGTGTCCTTTTTTTTGCTCAGAAGTGACAAGTAACATTCTACTTTAACATTTTTGAGCATTTGTTTAGTTGCATTTTATTTCTGATTTCCCCCCAAATTGTTAGCTTCTAAACCATTAATTAATCTTAATTGTCTATGTTGTTCCTATTAAAAGGAGTTTCAGGATAGGCTTCAAAACTTGCAAAATAGTGATTGAGAATTGATTTCAATGTGCATTTGAAGCCATTATGAATAATCATTTCAAAAATGCAGACGCAAACTTAGAACTTTTTATTATGGTTTTGTATTATGTATTGTCCAGGTCTAATAATGTACAAAACAAAAAGTAAAACTGAGACTGTGTAATAAAAATAAACGACTGTCAGTGCATGGCGGTTTAGTGACATTGTTGATGGATTTTTCACACCAGTACCCAGAAACACACACACCCAACTACCATATCAGCCCCTAGTGTGCAAAGCCAGGGTCGACAGTGACAAGAAGCACTCAGTAAATATGGTGAGGAACAAACCTTCACAGGACCAAGACTCAGATGGTACCCAACCTTCTTGGACAGCCTTGATTTTATATGCAAGAACTGAATTAATAGAAATAAATGATAAATAATAGATGTATAATAACAATAGTATAATAGTATAATAATTTTCTAAATACAAAGAAACTAAACTGCCTATAAAGCTGAGTAGAATTCTTTCAGTTTCATTTGCAACACATAATAAAAATTAATTAACTTAATTAATTAATTAACTTTCAGTAAGTGAATACATTTTTACTTACTCACTGGTGGGTGTGACTTATGTTCAGGGAAATTCTGTGATATTTTCATGTCACATCATCCATATTACTTACTTACCATATTACTTAGATTGCCCAGTTCGTTTTTAGGAAGGGTCTTAAGATAAACTTAAAGCTTGACTTTTCAGCTAATCTTAGCTAATCTAAAAGCATGTATTTTGTGCTCACTGTTGCACTGATCGTGCTCTCCTTCGGGGATTCTGCAGATACCAGCACCCGATTTGTAGGCACGATTTCTGTGAATAATGGACAGCCTTGGGGCTCCTTGGGACAAACAAAGATGTGTCCAGATGGCACCTACGCTTCAGTCTCAAGGTAGGTACATCACGTTTTGTTTTGTCAGTATGATTGTACAGCTGTTACTGTTGCATGCATCTTCTAGGAAGTAATGTGTCATTTTATCAGGGATTTTATTCCCTGATTTACCTCGATCCCAATTAAAAGATCCTAATTTGAGAATCAATAAGTGGGCATGTTGTGGGTGATAATTAAGAAAAATATCTACAATTGGACTTGACAGGCAACGTGGAGAGAAGTGCGACGATTTTGACTGTGGAGAAATCCTGCAAACACGGCTAATAATAAAAATAAAAAAAATTATAAAAGTAATCTCTGACTAACAATGACCCAATTTTTATGTTGGGTGAGCATTTGTAATATTAGGTTAATAAATGAACAATAAGTAACGACTCCATCGTGTCTAATGGGAAAAGTAGGTTTGAAGTAACAGTTCAAATGACCCTGCAACTGAAATATGATGTCACTTGGCAAATTGAACACATTTCCTAATTAAACATCATTTCTCTTTCAGGTCCATCCACCACAGGGAATTTGGCATGATGACACAGCCCTGAATGGAATCAAACTTTACTGCACCAAACCCATCACTTCCTCAGCTACACCTGCAGACTATATAATATTTTACATAATAATTTTTCAGGTTTTCATGCACTGGTAATCAGGTGTTGGCGCTGGCACATCCTGGGGTTCCTGGGGTTCTTGGAGCCAAGCTTGTCCTGGGACCGGGATCTGTGGGCTCCAAACAAAAGTGGAGTATGGTTCATTAGATAACTCCGCTCTTAATGATGTCATCTTCTATTGCTGCTAGGTAACATGATGATAATAATAATAATAATAATAACAATAATAACAATAATAATATAATAATAGGTTAAAGTTTATAGTACAAGCCATATTTTATTTGTGTAATTGTGTTTAAACTTTAAACCTATCAATAGTCATCCATTTGCATCTATTGTATGTAATCTAGCTGTCTGATTTCTTTTTTTTATATTCGTGAAATTAAACCCACAAGGAAATGGCTTGTAGAATAGCTTGTCATGACCTTACAGTGAAGCTTATCCCACAAATGCTCATTAGCTCTTTTATCCAGTCATCTAGAATCTGAAACCTTCATCTTTTTACAAACATATTTCAAACTTTTTTTCTAAAGCTGCAGCATCCTTCTGTGTTTTTATCGTATCGGGCGTGTGCTGTTTAAGAAAGCACCAGCTCAGGATCTGCAGGATGTCTTTACTAAGGATCTTGGGCAGTTGTTCATCTGGTTCTTCTGCTTCTTTTTCTCTCCTGCTTAGACCTAGTTTGTCCTCTTTTCTCAGATCAGTAGTTGATACCTTTGTAAGAAATGGCATGTAATTCATTTCACCGTCTTGAATAAACTGGTTTATTTAGGCCATTGTGATCACTGAACTGAATTTTTTAAATGCCAGTTTTTTAAATAAATGGCCCTACATACTTGCTTTAATAACTAATTAGTATCTATTGTGTCTAGGTCAGTGAAGTAATGCCTGATTTTAAGGGCTTTGCAGTCATATGTGAGTAATTAATTATACATCCATCATACTGAGCACTAAGAGTCATGAACAATTACATCATTTGATTTTTGTTTCCTGTGTTTTTATAGGAGGACCTTCTGTCAGAAAGAACAATGGCTCCAAATATAATCACTCTATCTTTCTATTTCTTAAGGCATGATGATTTGCAGTTAAACTGAAGTACATTCAATTTGATCAAACTAAACTCAATAGTAATTTTGCTTATATTTTGGGATCCTGTTGTTGTGATTGTAAGGGAAATCTTTTTCGGGACAACTGAATGCAAGACAATAAATGTCTGTTGTAAGTCTGTATCACTGACTTCTTATTTATTCACCATATTTTTTTACTTTAAAACTGGGGGATATTTAAACCCAACTCAGCACTAACCAAAATGAAGTTGTTACGGGTCTTACCTGTTTCCGACGCTAGGGGGTAGCGTTTGGTTACTTTTCCTCCGGTTGAGGTCCCTGACAGTTAGCACGATCGCGCATGCACGATTAAAGCTGTGCAATCGCGTTATTGTGTGATCACGCGTATATCCAATCAAGCTGCTTGATTGCATTATGGGCAACACCTGCTGACTCAGGCATATAAGGTCCGTCCTGAGTTCAGTCGGTGTCGCACCATCACCCATGATGGGGGTACCATCGCCCATCTGAGCCCTCACCCGGTAATCGGCTCGCCGGTAATCAGCTTTGTTAGGGATAATGGTAGCCGCTTCTTCGTAGAGAAACAGTAATGGTACGGCTGGGAAGCCGGATGGTAACCGCTAGGGTTTTAGATGCTAGAGCAGGGTAAGGATCCTTTGTTCGCGTCCCCTACGCTGCATCACGGCCCCGCCGGAGCCCTCCTGGGCTTTAGACTCGCCGCTGCGGCGGCTGGAGCACCTCCCTCTTATCCTGTCATCGTTCCCGCTTCTTTAATTGTGTTTATGTTCCCCGCACATGAGTGGAAGGCAGGTGCCTCGCTCACGCTGTATTTTTTTGGAACGTTGTGTCGCTTTTCAGCCCCATTCCGCTTTTCCACATCCTTGTCATGCTGCGCATGCGCGGCATTGAGGTCAGCATCGCGCACGCTGAAGCCCATACCGCGCGCACGCATGCGTAGAACCGTGACTCTCCTCGCGTCTTCGGGAGCCTTACGTCACAGCGCGTCATCGCTATCTCTTTCTCCCTAGCTGCCGGTTGGGCGCATGCGCAGTCTCTGTGAGAGAGAGAGAGAGACAGAGAAAGCGATCGCTCCTTTTTCCTTTCTTTCACATTCGCCACACATTCCCTTCTGTAAGCACAGTTCGTGGCGATCGTGCTTCTATCTATCCATTCACATTTTTCTCTATTTTTGAGCTTGTGCTAGGCGGAGCTTTTCAGTTGGGGTTAAACCTCCTGTTTTGTATATATGTCACGTGAGTCCCGCTGTGTGTTCACGGTTAAAGTCACGGACTCTGACGCTGTCGTTCAGAGTTCGATTCCACACTTTTATTTAGCACACTCTCTTTTTGAGTATATTTCAATCTTGATTTTGGTTCACTAAATCCATCTGGAGCTAACTGCAATTGGGTCCTAAAACCCCTTTCTTTTAGGGTTCGCTTTATACCATCTTGGCAAACCCGTAACAGAAATGCTTGGATTTTAGTGTAAAAAGTGCAACTTTGGTCTCATCTAACCATAAAACCTTTAGCTACAAGGCCTCAGTGCAAACAAGAAACAGAGTGTGATGTGATTTTAAATGAGTCACATGGCTTGTAGATCCTGCACAGCCGAAGCAGGCTTCCCAGCTGGTCCCATAAATGCTCGATTGGCAATAAATCTGGCAACCGGCCAGGCCAAGGAAGCTCCAATCAGCCAGACACATTCCTGGGAAACCCTTGCTATGTATGGACGAGCATTATTTTGCTGAAAAAGCCCAGTTGCAAGCCCTGCCATGAGAAGCAACACACGCTGGGAGTGCATGGCAGTTTAGTGACAGCACCGAGAAACACACACACCCAAGAAACAAATGCTTACTAGAACATAATTAAAAAAACTGAAACAAACACCTGCGAAAAGGGGCCAAACCTAAAATTGCAAAATATTAAGCTTTTGATGGAGAAGCTGGATTAAGCTTTCATGGTGCTAATAACAAATCATAACATCATAAAAAAAATTTAAACATTTTTGAGCATGTGTTTAAATAAATGTTAATAATGTTGCTATCTGTGACGATGCACGGAGTGAGGAGGCAAACGCAAGGCCAAGCGACGGTAAGGCAGGTTTATTCAAACTTTGCACAGAAAACAGTAGGAATGCGGGTATGGAGACAAGGGTAGGGAACCTCGTTGAGAAGCGGGTGACTGAGTGTGTGAGGTGGTTATATGCGTAGCGGCAGGCAGTCCGGAGATGAGGAACAGGTGCAGGTGATCAGTATGTGGGTGATGTCGAGCGAGGCAAGGTACGAGCGGGTGGAGCGGTGCCGGAGGCGGGCGTGACACTATCAAAACTGTTCATTTCTAAACCAGTAACTAATCTTAATTGTCTATGTTGTTTCTATGAAAGAAGTTGAATATATGTGTAACAATAATACGCGGTATAGTCAGGCTGTTCCCACAGTAGTCTGAGACTCTTTGTCATAAGGTCGTAAGTTTAACTGATTAATTACAACTATTAATTCATGGAAGCTGAGTGTTACAGTCAGCCTTTTTACAAAATGTAGGTAGACCAGTTGGCATAAAGAAATGCATATAAAGGTAATGATTGTACTTCATGAGTCTAGATGATTGTGAAAGGACGAATCAAATAAATGGATTAATAAATAAACAAGGTATTTATCACACCAGTACCCAGAAACACACACGCCCAGAAGGTAATTAAAACAAAACACAAAACCAACACGTACACTCCATGGCAACGAAGGGCAACCCAAAAAACTGCAAAGAATTACAATATTAATTGCCCTAAGAACAAATTAAAAAATTAGCAAGAACTAAGAAAAAGCAGTCCTGAGACCTGTGCCTAAGCAGCTTTGCAACTCCAGTGGTACCTCGGTTCTCATCATTAATATGTTCCAGATGGCTTGCCGAGAACTCTCTAATAGAGTTCAGATTTGAACTCTGATCATGCCAAAACATAAGCCTGATGGACCTGTTCTCAAGTCATCTCTTGCTGAGAGATCGTTGACTGCTAGACAAGTATTATACAGATGTTGCAGCTGGGCCTGTACATTTTCCACCCTCATAGACTGCTGAAGATGGCTTTCTAGCTGGTCCCATAAATGCTCGATTGCCAATAAATCTGGCAACCAGGCAGGCCAAAGAAGTGTTTTAATCTGCCAGGTACATTCCTGGGAAACCCTGGTTGTGTGTGGGCGAGCAATGCCAGTTGGAAGCTTTGCCATGAGAGGCAACACATATGGCTGCAGGATGTCCTGCACATATCGCTAAGTTATTAGTGTCCCTTGTATCACTACTTGGGGTGACTGTCCTATGCATTTCCAGTTCATAGCAACGGTGGTTGGCTGTCAATGGCAGGACACGTAATGTGCACCATGACATCAAATTCCCTTCTGCTAAGAACCTGGAAATGGGCAGAGACAGGGGTGTCTAGTGAAGATGCCACCAGTGTCTGGATGGGAGACAATGTGTTACGGTTCGCCATATTAAAACGATGACGAAACTGTGGGAGCTGCTTGTGCTTGTCGGCGGATCAAACAATCCTCTCTACTGGTGGTCTGTCTGGACCATCCAGAGCCTGTTTGCCATGTCTGCATGCCGTCACGGAACCACTGATCCCAACACCTCTAGTTGGCCGGTCCATTACCCAAAAGTAGCATCTAAGAGCTTTTTTTATAAGCCAGAGGGGAAGAGCTTTCACTGTGGTAATTCCCAGTGTCTAATTAGTTCACAACTGTAATCATTTACATACTGTACATACCTTAAATATTCCATTATTTTTTGGTCAACGAGTATACTCCTGTTCATGGGAGGTAAGAGCAGAGGACCTAGGTTCGAATCCATTTGCAGCATGTAGGTCAGGTGCTGCTGTTACTGGGGCTAGCAGTGGACTGGGGTCCAATCCAGGGAGCATTTTCACCAGCGTAGAAAGGAATTTCAGGATAAGTTTCAAAACTGAGTGCAAAATAGTGATCTAGTATTGACTTCAATGTGTATTTAAGGCCACAATGAATAAAGTACAGACAGAAATGTAGTGCTTTGTATTATGGTATTGTATTATGTAACGCTTATAAAACTGAAAGTAAAACTGAGACTATGTAATAATAATACATAAGCTGGGAGTGCATGGCAGTTTAATGACATTGTTGATGGATTTATCACATCAGCTCCCAGAAACACGCACAAGAAAGAAACAAATACTTACCAGAATATAACATAAAAAAGTTCAAACAAACACCTGCTCTGTCACACCGGCTGTACGGTTTAGGAAGCACACGCAGGAACGGACCTGAACTCAAAAGGTGTCTATTAACAAAACTTTTAAACGAACTTACAAACGAAATTACAGACGCGAAAACGGATCGGAATACAGACAGAGTGATTAACCGCGGTCAAGCTATCCGCGTTTTAAAGATTCACAGTCAAGCCATCCGCACTTTAAATCCGAATGCTCCTATATACGCGATATGACGGTATTGCGCTGCTCGCTACTGGCTGACGCTGCTTAACCGCAGAGAAACAGACTAACATGTTTTTAACAGTTTTGATAGACTTTACTATTTTTTTTGGTGTAGAAACCCACATTTGCTAAATATATAAGTACGAAATATATTTTCATAATTGAATAGGTTTACTTGCATTATTAGAATAATTATTATTAGAATAAAACAATTATATATTTAAAACTACCCATAATGCCAAAACCATTGAACACAGGATATTTGAAATTTAAAAGAGTTTAAAGGTTTTTAACAGAAAGTGTGCAGTAATTCATTCAAACAAATTAGGCAGGTGCATAAATTATGGGCACCCTTTCATTTGAATACCTTTAGCACTAATTATTGAACACAAAATTTTTGTTTTTGTAAGCTCTTGACCCTTGATCTACATACACAGTGAATCCAAGTATGAGAAGTGTTAAGGTGGCCAATGGAAGTTTTTCTCCTCTTTTTATCTTCTCTGAAAAGTGGCAAAATTGGAGCCTCAAAACAACTCTCAAATGGCCTGAAAACAAAGGTTATTCAACATCATGGTTCAGGGGAAGGATACAAAAAGCTATCTCAGAGATTTCAGCTGTCAGTTTCCACTGTGAGGAACAGTGAGGCAATGGAAGACCACAGGCACAGTTCTAGTTAAGGAACTCCCGAAGTGGCAGACCAAGAAAAATCTCAGATAGGCAGATGCAAAGGATGGTGAGAACAGTCATAGTCAAGCCACAGACCAGGTCCAAACACCTACAACCTCATCTTGCTGCAGATGGTGTCACTGTGCATCGTTCAACTATTCAGAGCAGTTTGCACAAGGAGAGGCTGTATGGGAGAGTAATGCAGAAGAAGCCTTTTCTGCAGACACGCCACAAACAGAGTCACTTGAGGTGTGCTACAGCACATTTGGACAATCCAGCTTCATTTTGGAATAAAGTGCAGTGTACTGATGAAACTAAAATGGAGTTATTTGGACATAACAATAAGCGATATGCATGGTGGAAAAAGAACACAGCATTCCCAAGACAAACACTTGCTACCCACAGTAAAATTTGGTGGTGGTTCCATCATGCTGTGGGGCTGTGTGGCCAGTGCAGGTACAGGCAATCTTGAGGGTCGCATGGATTCCAGTTAATATCAGCAGACTCTTGAGAACAATGTTCAAGAATCAGTGACAAAGTTGAACTTGCACCGAGGCCAACGACCCCAAACCCTGCTCAAAATCTACCAAGGCATTCATGCAGAGGAACCAGTACAACGTTCTGGAATGGCCATCTCAGTCCCCAGACATGAATATTACTGAAAATCTGTGTTGTGATTTAAAGTGGGCTGTCCATGCTCGGAAACCATCAAACCTGACTGAACTGGAGATGTTTTCTATAGAAGAATGGTCCAAAGCACCTTCAACCAGAATCCGAGACTGGAAGCTGTATAAGCGTTTAGCGGCTGTTATTTCTACAAAAGGAGTATCTACTAAATATTGAGTCATTTTTCTGTGGGTGCCAAATTTTATGCACCTGCCTAATTTTGTTTGAATAATTACTGCACACTTTCTGTAAATCCTATAAACTTCATTTCACTTCTCAAATATCACTGTGTTCATCTGCTATATGATATATTTAACTCAAGTTGCTGATCTGAACAACCAATGATTTATAAACTAAAATCATGAAAATTATCAGGGGTGCCCAAACTTTTTCATACGACTGTAGGATGACGATGAGTCTAGGATGACAAGGACGTTATCAAAATTGTTTATTTCTAAACCAATAACTGATCTTATCTGTCTGTGTTGTTCCTATTAAAGGAGTTGAACATATGTGTAACAATAATAAGCAGTATAACAGAAACTCATCAGATCAGGTGACATTTTCCAGCGATCAGCCCTCCGTTTCAGTCAGGCTGTTCCCACAGTAGCCCGAGATTCTTATGGTAACTGTTTAACTGTTTAATTACAACAATTAGTTCAAGGAAGCTGACTGTTACACTCAGCCTTATTACAGAATGTAGGTAAACAAGTTGGCATAGAGAAATGCATATAAAGGAAATGATTTAATTATATGACTCTAGAAGATTGTGAAAGGGCGCTCCAAATAAATGGCTTAATAAATAAATACTAGATTTACCACATCAGTACCCAGAAACACACACACCCAGAAGGTAATTAAAACAGAAAACAAAACCAACATGTACACTCCATGGCGACAAAAGGGCACCACCTAAAATAGCTAAAAATTACAATATTGATGGCCCTAAAAACAAATTAAAAAAATTAGCAAGAACTAAGAAAAAGCACTCCTGAGACCTGTGCCAAAGCAGCTTTGCAACCCCAGTATTACCTCGGTTCTCATCGTTAATTTGTTCCACAAGGATGGGAGAGAACTGAAAATGACAAGTACCAAGCGAATCAGGTGCGAATTTGTGATGGGGATACATTCCGACAAATACATCATAAGTTAAATGTATCATGGACTGAGGACTTTCATATAATCTGTACTGTATCATAGCAGAGCCGAACTTATTGTTTAAAACACTTATATTAACCTACAGTTGGCCAAAATCATTAACACAAAGTTTATTTTATAATAAAATGTTGAAAAATCTCATTTAATTTAGTGAATAGAGGTTTGAAAGTGAAAAGTCAAAGCAAATACTTACTGTTTTGATGAACTCGGGGCGCTAGCATAGCTGCTAAGCTAACTGCAGCCTGTTTCCTTTCTGTCTCCTTTCAGTTGGCTGTAATCCCTACTTTTTTTTAGTACCCATGGGAATTTATTTGCACTAAAAATACAGTACTGTAGATGTAAAAAATAATATAATAAGGGCTAAGCAACGCACTGAGCAAGGACTGTTGTGGACCTGAATCACTGAATCACTGTACTGAATCATGAATCATGAATCACAAATTGTGAATCGAGTTTTGGCTGAAACGAGTCGCCCGTCTTGACTCATACCAAGTTTAAGCAACTGCACCAAGTACCACGAGTAAACGACGAGAACCGAGGGAGATTTTTGTAGTCAAAATGCATCAAGAACCAAATTCAACGAGTTCTGAGGTGGTCGAGAACCGTGGTACCACTATATCTAGGCCCACAAAACTGAGCAAGCTTAAGGTCACAGTGGCAAAGAAAATATCACTGAAAGTGATAAGGAGACCCAAAAACGTACCCAACCTCCTTAGGCCTCCTAAGCCTAGATTTTATATTTAAGAATTAATCTAAGTTTTATATTTACAATGTGCCTCTCAGGTGAGACATTAGCTCAAATTCAGCATGTAAACTCAGTTTATAGTATGCATCATAGTAAAGTCAGATTTATTTCTATAGAGCTTTACAATAGAGCAGTGTCTCAAAGCAGCTTTACCAACATCTGGGCCCCTAGCTCCTACTGAGCTAGCATAGTTCAACAGTAGCAAGGAAACACTTAATAAATGTGATGAGGAAGAAACCTTGGCAGAATCAAGACTCAAAATGGACCCAACGTCCTTGGACAGCCTTAATTTTATATGTAAGAACTGAATTAAATGACCTAAATAATACATAATAGGTGTATAATAACTGTAGTATAATAATATATTCATATTTTAAATATATTAAACTAAACTGTCAATGAAGCTGTGTATGATTCTTTCAGCTTCATTGACAACACATAACGAGAAAAAGAAGCTCTTTACTGTTTCTAAGTAATTAACTTAATTCAATAATTTTTAGTTTCACGTTGGTGGGTGTGACTTCAATTAGTTCTCCATGTTCAGGAAATTCTGTGACATCATCCATATTTCTGATTCATAATTTAATTAGGCTTTGTCTGGAATACGTATAAATACACCAGCACCATTTCATCCAGACAGTGTGCATCTGCAATCTAGGGGACCAAGTTCCTTTTTAGGAAGGATAGTGAGATAAGCTTAGAGCTTTTCAGCTAATCTTAGCTAATCAAAATCTAAAAGCATGTATTTAGTGCTCACTGTTGCATTGTTCATGCTCTCCTTCGGGGAGTCTGCAGGTACCAACAACAGCACCAGCAACCGATCGTCTTTCACTCCTACGATTTCTGTGAGAAATGGAGAGCGTTGGGGCCAGTGGGGAAGTCCACATAAGTGTCCAGATGGCACCTTTGCTACAGGCTTTAGTCTCAAGGTAGGTACATCACATTTGTTTTGAACAGTATGACTGTGAAAACAAGCTGTATCAATTGTAGGCGCTGATTTAGTGCATTAATTGTACAGCTGTTACTGCTGCATGCATCTTCTAGGAAATCATGTGCATTTTATCAGGGATTTTATTCCCTGATTTACTTCAATCCTAATTAAAGCGTACTAATTTGAGAATCTGAAAGTGGTCAAGTTGTGGGCGTTATATTAAGAGGAATATGTACAATTGTTCTCGATAGGCAACATGAGGAAGAAGTGTGACGATTTTTACTGTAGAGAAATCCTGCAAACACAGCTAACAATAAGGAATAAAAACAATTTATAAAAGTAATCTCTGACTAACAATGGTTACATTTTTATGTTGGGTGAGCATTTGTAATATTAGGTTAATAAATGAAGAGTAAATAAAGAGACTCCATCATGTCCACTGGGAAAAGTAGGTTATGAGTTTGCAGTAACAGTTCAAATGATCCTGCATCTGAAATATACCAACAAGATTGTTCATATGACTTGACAAATTGAAGACATTTCCTAATGAAACATCACTTCTATTTCAGGTCCATCCACCACAGGGGCGTTGGCATGATGACACAGCCCTAAATGGAATCCAACTGTACTGCACCAAACCCATCACCTCCTCAGCTAGACCTGCAATCCCTGCTACAATCACATCTGCTGTAGGAAGGTAAAAGTTTGCAAAGACATTTTCTATTTTGTATTTCTATGATCATTATCATTAACATCATACTGTACAGTACCCCCCATATCCCAAGTGTCCATGGATTTTGTCTTTTTTTCAGTTATGGGACTTGGAAACCAGTCATATGGTGTCCAAGTGGAGTGTTGAGAGCATTCCAGCTGAGAGTCGAGTCTAAGCGGTCCCTAGGTGATGATACTGCTGCTAATAACATCAGGTGATCATAATGTGACACATCCAGTGCCAGCTGAAAATTAAAGAAATGATCACCATAGATTTATTTAAACATTTGTATCAGTTCTTGCGAAGCATTTTAGAAAATGTTATACAGACTCAAAGTATTAGCATGTAGTATTAAGTACATTAGCATTACTAACATATTGTGCTGTGTGAATTCCAGCACTGGCTCGCCCACCTAACCTAACCTAACCTAACCAAGATAAGCAGGACTAAAAAGGACTATTATAACAGGGAATATTTATATTTTTCAGGTTTTCATGCACTGGTAATCAGGAGTTGGAAGGCTCTGGCACATCCTGGGGTTCCTGGGGTTCTTGGAGCCAAGCTTGTCCTAGGACCGGGATCTGTGGGCTCCAAACAAAAGTGGAGTATGGCTCATCAGATAACACCGCTCTTAATGATGTCATCTTCTATTGCTGCTAAGGTAATGTAATAATAATAATAATAATAATAATAATAATAATAATAATAGGTTAAAGTTATGGTACAAGCCATATTTGTTTGGATAACTGTGTTAAACTTTAAGCTCATCAGAGTCGTCTGTCTGCATCAATTATAGCACTGCAGACATTTTACATTCTAGCTGTTGTTTTTTGAATATTCAGTAAATGAAATATACATGCAAATGGATTGTGGAATAGATTTCCATGACTTTACAGTGAAGCTTATCCCACAAGTGCTCATTAGCTCTTTTTTTCCAGTCACCCAGCATCTAATATTTTCTTCTTTTTGCAAACATTTTTCTCAAACAACTTTCTCTTTAAGACACTTATTTTAGCAATGGTATAATGACCATATATAATTATTTCTCAGTCTCTTTATTAGAATTTGTATTAAAAACACTTCTGTTGGCTACAGTGCAAGTATTTAGTATGGCCTCCCCTTACACTTGAGCAACAGCAGCATGGCAACTACATCAGGATGCCATGTTGACCCTTCTACAGTCTGAAGAAGCAGATCAGTACTGGACTTTTTCCAAGCGTAGCAACCAAGAAATCATTTTTTGGAAGGGAAACAGGGTAAAAAGATTAAGATATGCTAAAGCCCACAAAGATTGGAATGAAGATCAGTATTGTGGAGTGATGAATCCAAGTTTAAAATTGTTGGATCCTATCGTCGACATTTTGTTATATATGATCATTATACCATTGCTAAAACAACAAATCTACTGATGACCCAATACTTTAGCACAGTATTGTATGTATGTATAATGTTTGTATATATATATATATATATATATATTTATTTATTTTTTTTTTCTTTCCTGTGTTATAGGAGGACCTTCTGTCAGAAAGACACCAAGAGCTCCAAATATAATCACTCTATCTTTCTATTTCTTAAGGCATGATGATTTGCAGTTAAACTGAAGTACGTTACATTTGATCAAACTTAATTCAATGCTAACTTTGCTTATATTCTGGGATCCTGTTGTTGTGATTGTAAGGGAAATCTTTTTTCGGGACAACTGAATGCAAGATAATAAAAATGTCTCACAATGTCTGTTACATGTCTGAATCATTTTCTTATTATTTATTCACCATATTTTTTATTTTAAAACTGGGGGATATTTAAACCCAACTCAGCACTAACCAAAATGTAGTGCTTGGATTTTAGTGTAAAAAGTGCAACTTTGGTGTCATCTAACCATAATACATTTAGCTACATGGCATCAGAAGTGCAAACAAGAAACAAAGTGTGATGTGCTTTTAGAGGAGTCTTCTTTCTTGCCACCCTGCCATACAATCCAACTTTGTGTAAAGCTTGTGTGATTGTTATCAATTGCACTGACATAATTGTTAGACTTGCTACACCTATAAAGTTGCCACTGGTCTTTTGATAACTTTTCTAACTGTACATGCTCCTGATAGGCTCAATTATTTGTAAATATAGTACCAGTATCCACTGCTACACTGAAGAGATGCAATTGTATGTCATCCAAACCAAATGACATGCTTACCATCAGTAAGACTCAGGACTGTGTAAACACAATAAAAGTTCAATTTTCCTTTTCCCTTAATGTGAACATTACTATAATTGGTTTCTTCCTGCTATATAATATTGCCAAACGTACTTACATACTATTGCCAAATGTACCCTTTTTTGTAAACACCAAGACACTGGTTCATGCATTTATAACCTTGAGGTTGGATTATTGTAATAAAATGGGGAGAAGCCAGTAGAGGCTTCCAGAGGCTTGTGGGGAAAAAGGTTCCATTCAGTCGTGTTTGTCTAAACTTCTAACTGGTTAATGATACTGACCAAAATGAACATTTGATTTATTTGCTTATTTTAATATTTTGACAATAGTTCTGATATCAATGTACATTTTCAGTGAGACGGAAAAATATTGTCACTTTTCATTGCTTCGGGTTGGTTCTCTTCTCACCGCACGTCACTTAAGAGGAACTTGGACCTGGAATGCAAAGTTAAACATGCTGAGAAATTCATTTGTCAACTTATCATGTGACACTTATATGGTCTGTGGTTGAAAGAAACCAACGTAATCATCACCCATTGGTGTCTGGCCGTGGTGGACGAAGCACACAAACCATGTACTTGAGTTAAAGTAGAGATTTCCAAGGTAAATTGTTACTCTAGTAAAAGTAGAAGACCTCCCTGTAGACCTCCATTTGAGTTTAAGTACAAAAATATTGGCCTTCAATTGTACTTCCGTATCGAAAGTAAAAGTAGCATGATTTTTTTTTTTAGCTCTAATCGTCCTCTATTATCATTTTTGTAACAAGACTCTTGCTTAATCAACTCATTTTAGGTGAAAATTAGTTGATTAGTGTCACTCCGGCAACAGCAGTCTTTTAATAAAATGTCATTAATTAGTTCAACACACAGCTAGAACAGAGGAGGGCTGGAGCATTGCCTTTGCAAAGGTTAAGTTATGAATCCCCTCCTTTTAGGTGGTTAACATTTTCCAGCAGGAATGCTTGTGACTGTTATGACTGTTTTTTATTCATTCTTCACAGTCTACCAGGGTTTGAGTGGGGTTAAGAAGGTAGGGGTTAGATATAAAAGGGATGGAAGTCTTATAGAGGCAAAAGATATCTTGTACATGTTGTATATACCTTTCTTACACAATAAACTCATTGTTCACAAAAAAAATTAATTAGTCCAACAGATCAATACAAGTTCAAAACAAAAAACTATGCCCTGATTGGTTGGCTTCCTTCACTGCCATCTGAGTATCACTACAAGCAGTAACTGTACACCTGCAAAATGCAAATCCGGTTCACCTATCTATTAAAATGGCCAGTTATTCTAAGTGTACCCACCAAAACACCCTTTGCACCAAATTTCTGGTCTACCACCTTAATTGCAGCAGAAGAATCGCACATCATTGAGACCGGTGTCATCTCCTATCCCTCGTGGCTCCTCTACAATCGTCTCGATACCACAGATGCCTTTTCCAGTACAGGTGTCACTCCAGGAGCCCCAATCACCCCAAGACGTCCCTGCACCTTTAATCTCCTCACTGGATCCGCTGCATTTAAATCTTATACATCATATAATAAGTACATTACATACTGTACATATATTCGGAAATAGAATTAAAGAAGGGAGTGATTCCAATGTTACATTACTTGATATTATTTGCCGCTGTATCATCCCAGGCTCCTTGGAACGGTTCCACACGAAGCTGAAAACTTACGAGCATCCCAGATTTGCACCACTTAATATCTGTCCATGCACCCCAGCTGTAGAAATATAACATTTTAGAGTGGAATATAAAAGATTAGAATTGCAGAGCCTTGCTTTTATCACGTAATGTCAATTTTCAGTTAGTTATCAATGCACTTCAATGAAATTCAGATTTTGTCAGTAATTTGATCAACAAGTATGCATGCACTTGAGTAATCAGATAATGGGGAAGCTCCAGGTTTACATGACTCAGACAAAATTTGGATTTCTTCTTTGCAACCAGCCAATACTCTCACAGAAATATGTGACATAAACTTCAAACTTTATTATTAAATAATCAATTATTCATGTTCTTGTGTGTGTATACTGCATTTCAGAGTGTCCCCAGAGTGTTCAATAGCCATTTTGCTGCCTTTAATCTCATGGCGCGTTTACTTCCTGGGTTGCCAGATCCAACGGGGAAAAAAAACTGCTAAAGTCCGTGGAAAAGGAAGCCAAATTAAGCCAAGTCTTTAGAAATACGCAGACCTGGCAACCATGAGGGAATGCTCGGCCACATGCGCAGTATATCACTGATTATAATCGGCTAACTGGTATACATGCAATGAGTAATTCGATTAATGGGGGAAAATCCAGCTCTCTTTATTGGATTTCTTAATCAGATTTCTAAATCTGACCCCTTGATAATCAGATAACTGCAGAAATCCGACTATGATCGGATTATTAAGTTCATGTAAACCATCTGTTATCTTGTGTCCAAACCTTGCCCTGTTTACATTAATCTTGTCTCTGGAATTGGCCTTTCTGGATAAACCTGTGTTTGGATCTCTGTGCCAGTTTGATCTCTGTGCCAGGTTCTTGATATTAAGCTTGGCCTGTGACTTGTTTAGACTTTAACTGTATTGTAAAAGCAAAGCGCTTCACAAACTATAATACATTTGACCAAATACAGTACATTTTTTGGAAAGTATAAGAAAAATGGTTTGCAGAAACAGTAGGATTTTGTCACTAACAATGGAAAACACACACAAACAAGCTTAAGGGTTTTTTGTTTTAAGGAACACAAGTATGATTAATACACACACCTTGCTGTGTCCGACTGTACTGTGGCGTAGTCAGTGTATGGTGCTGCTGTGCCTTTGGCCGTGTTAACACAATGAAGGCGAATTCCATTTAGTGCGGTGTTATCGCCAATTAGCAGAGATTCCCAATAGCCTGCAACCTGAAAACGCAATATTCATTATAGACAAAAGAACACTACATTATTTTAACTAGTTCTCAATTTGTATGTGTGTACTGTACTAATTTATTATGATTTCACTTCAAAGTGGAACACTACATGTAGATGATACCAGTTCTTAACTTCTTTTCTTATGTAAGACATTTTCATTCTGTTCATTCTACAAAATAATACAGAAGGATTATTCAGTAGTTTTAAGAGCATCAAATCGAGATGATCAAATAACACCACTCACCTTAAGACTGAACCCTGCAGCGTAGAAACCTGTCGGACACATTTCTTTGAGGCCCCATGTGCCCCAGCGTTGTCCGTTATCCACGGTCAACAATGATATATATGGCCGATCGATGCTTCTCTGTATCCTTTGACCCTTAACATAGCTTCCGAATGAGGCTAGAAACACACACAGTGTGACACAAGCTAATGGATGCATTCTCAGTGAATTGTCTTCCCCTTTTTCTTTCTCCCGGACAGCAGTGAAAGGCAGATTTGGCTCAGGTCTTGTATTACCACAGGCATCCCATCATCCCTTTTGTCTATTGATTTCTCCAGAGTTAACAAAGCAGGAGTTCTCTAAACAGACCTTTGATCGTGAGGCAGAATCAATGTTAAAGCTGATTTCAATTCTAAAGCTAAGCTTTAAATGACTGTACTGTATGAATATTTATTCAAGAGTTCAAGCACTTGGACTTTTTACTGCAAATTCTGTTTTGTACTTGTTGCACTGTTTGCACGAGATTGTAGTCTTGTGTATATTTGCCTTGTTTTACCTCCCGTGTTCCCCCGCGTGTTCCCCCACAGTGTACAGTTAAAAAGCCTTTTTTTAAATAAAGCTTTTTATTAGGTCGCATGCTGCTGCTAGCAATAGATGTGTTTCAAATAAACCACAGCTATACAGTCTTGTCCAAACGTTTGTTCACCACTGAGGAAAATGTTGCTTTTCTTAAAAAAACAAAAAACAAACAAACAAACAAACAAACAAAAAAACTTTCAAAGTTCGGCCGGCAGATGGCGATAACGGCGGGTTTTTATGTAAAGAAAACTGGGAGTGTTTTCAGTGTTTTGTATGTTCAAAGGCAACTTATTATAATGAATTATGATCCACACGAATTCAAACAAAATGTATATCATATAAAAATGTTGCTATCAAAAACGTGAATATGATATTTTGCAAGCTAATTATAGTATTATATTGTAATAGTGCAGGCTCAGTCTAGTACCGTTATATGGCACAAACATATTTTCACTGTCTTTTGTTACTTTATGCTCGGAAAGAGCATTGTTAGCTTATTTAAATTTCAGACAAAACATGTCATTTTACCAGAGGCGTCCAAACATTTGCATAAATCAATAGTTTTAAACTGAATTAGGATTATTGCTTTTTAAAAAACAAAACTATTGTACTGCGGAAACATTGCCACTTCTTAGGTAATAAATCGTCGCATTCCAAATGCCTCCTTGTACCCTATTTAAGTGTTATACATATCGACTGTAGAGACAGACTACCTAGAGCACTACGTTTTTATGAGAACCGCATTTGAGACTGGACCCATCTCAGCCCCTTCAGCGTTTCCTGTTGCCGAATATTAGCAGCAGCTGCTGTGTCATTCTATGCCGAGACCTGCACTTCAGAATAGCGGTTCAACCGGATATTGGAGAAAATAAAATGGCTCAAGAGTTTGTGAAAGCGCAAATGAAAGGGAATAAGGTGGTGGTTTTTCTGAAACCGACGTGTCCTTACTGCGTGAAGGCCCAAGAAGTGCTGTCTCACTACAAATTTAAAGACGGCTGTTATGAGTGCATCGACATCAGTGGTCGTGACGACATGGGAGCCATACAAGATTATTTACAGCAAATCACTGGCGCTCGCACAGTAAGTCATATTTAACCGGTTGTATGATTGTTGAAGTTACACAACCGCGATATTTCGCAAAACTGGTTTAGCGAGTCAGTGTTTGAATCTGTGAATCGTTTGCTACCGACGTTGATTCCATCCTTTCATTCAGGGACGCGCTGTTTGAATCGGTGAGTCATTTGGTAATGAAGTCGATTCGCTCCTCTCGTTCAGGGACGCACTGTTTGAATCGGTGAGTCGTTTGGTAACGACTTCGGTTTTCCCCTTAGGGATGCACTAATTGGATTGGTGAATTGTTTGACTTTCGACGTTCAGCTCACGGACAAATGTTCAGACATTTTCCCTTACAATTTGCTGGTACGATTCAGAATTCATTGTTCCATCGGTGATGGCAAGCTGTCCTTACTCAGATGCAGCAAACCGTCCTTGTTTCACAGATGGTACAATGGAATGTCAAGTCAGATTTTATTTATGTAGCGCTTTTTACAATGGAGCATTGTCTCAAAGCAACTTTACAAGTTTAGATTATCTCCTAATATCCCAAATTGAGCAAGCCTAGAGTGACAGTGGCAAGGAAAAACTCCCCAAGTGTCCTGGAATGCAGTGTTTTCCTTTCTCCAGATGTAACCCTTCTCATTTAAATCAAAAAGTTCTACACCACTGTAACACTTCTCTCTCAGTTAAAAAAGGAGATGATGTGAACAGGAACTGATTCTAATGCAACACTTCCTTCAATAACACTGTGTAACTGTGTTGCTCCAGAATTTATTTCCTATTAAATGCTGTTTGACATTTTATTTTCCCCATAGAATATTTGGATATGAAAATACTGGATAGGTGTAGCACTAGTTTTCATACAGCCCAATAAATGTTGTGTAAATAAACCCTAGTAATGTAAAAACTCCTGATTTCCCAGACAACAAATATCAGTTTATCTAGTCCTGATTAATGACAAAATCACTTAAAGGGGACATAGTAGGTAAAACCTACTTTTTCAGTGCTTGTGCAAATACCTTTGGGTGTCTTGAGGGCCCACCACCCACAAACTGTGACATCAGACAACCCAGTCATTTGTTTGTGGGATGTCAAGGCATGAAGAACGAGGAGCTAACCTTTAAAATAGTTTGAATTGACACAAAAACTAAATTGGGTCACATCACGTTCATGTTCGGTTGAACCAGAAACACTAACACAGATTCAAGAGTTTGTTTGTGCACTGACTTCAAGCATTTGTTCATAATTTGTGTATAGCTAATAAAAAAATACAAACAAGGCACCTCGCTCCTTTGGCATGTTTCTTCAAGAAGTGAGCCAGGCTTTAAATATGCAGACCTGAACCCGTTGTTTGTGTGGTGTTGTCTAGGTGCCGCGTGTGTTCCTAGGGGAGGAGTGTGTCGGAGGAGGTAGCGATGTGGCGAGCCTCCATAACAGTGGTACGCTGAAGGGCATGCTGGAGAAAATCGAAGCACTGCAGTGAAAAAATCAAGTAAGTATACACACACACACAGACAGACAGACAGACAGAATACTGTTTCCACTGTCCACAGGATAAAAGAGCCGCACACATCCGGTCCCAGGAGGCCGTCCACACAGAGAACCTTATGAAATGTCTTTATTCAGACTGAGATGAGAATCGACAGAACTGCACTGGACTAAAGACAGCCTATAAATCCAACACACCGACTGCACCTAACAATCTACATGCTGGATACATATTGCATACATTATCTCCAAATCAAAATCTTGGATGTTTCGTGGTACAAAAATAGTTAAGTCGCCGTAAAATTATAGTCTTATGACAAAAATAAACATTTGAAGTGTTATTCAAGTTGTTCTGCAAGAACGAAAGTAATCATCCCCACACAAAACCATGGCAGACCATGAGAATGTGATATACATCTGTGGAGAGTATGTCTGACCCTACCCTGTTTAATACTTTGGACTATATTGGTTGAGAACATGTCGGAGCTGAATCATGCCATTAGGAGCTTGAATCTGAAGGAACGTTAAGTTTTCTGAATGTCTGTGTCTGAAACTGACGCTTGAGGATGCATTATTATTATTAGTTTTTGTTTTAATGTCACATCACCCTCGATGGCTATATTCATGACAGGTTATATCAGCACAGTCATGGGCCAATTTGGAGTGACCAACTGACCGATACCCCGGTGAATCTCAATATGACACATTTAATAGTTTTCCTTTCCCAATAAACCAGTTCATCAGCTTTCTGCCCCGCTGTCCTTACAGTCCATAGAGAATTGGTTGGCCAACTTTGATTGAGAACTCCACTGGCTTGCACAGAACTTTGACCTGATCTCCATCAGACACCTTGAAAATGCGCTGGATTTAGAAAAATGTCTAACATCAGAAGCCGAGCTCACAGTCATGTTCCAAAATTTAGGGAATCTATTTTAGATGAATAAAGGCTGCTATAATAGATGATGTGGAGGAACTCCATACTAATACCTTCTATGTTTTAGATGTAATCTTTCACAAACTTTTGTCTATATGGTGTACCTAAAAGACACAAACCACAGACTGATTATCTAAACAAAGCTCTAGTAGAGCTGGTCAAGATCCAATCCAGATTGAAAAAAAACAGTAAATGTAAATAGAATGGAATATTTATCTCTGGAGCTTCACGCTTTTAACTCTGAGATTTCTCCATTCTGAGGACATGCCCTCCTCCTGAAGCATCAGGGGACCATTAGCCATTCGTTCATATGTAAATGCATGGTGTGTCAGCAGAACATTGGCGACTTTTATACTATTATACTTTTAATACTTTAAATATTATTATACCAGTTAGTTCCGACCCCGCAGTCTGATTGGCTGAGAGACTTTTTTCCCGTGACTTTATTGACGATAATGGCACTCTGACCGACACTCTAAGTATGACTCTGTGGCATACACACGTAACCTAGCAATGACGCCCGCCCTAAAAATCAGCCAAGTTATTATGACACAAGTAAAACCTGGCCGAAATGAAAGCTATAATTAGTTTATAAAATCTATTGGCTTTGAAAATTATTTAAATTTGGAGGATGAAGCTATTACTGACCAACCTGAGCCAAAGGTTTATCACTTTTAGGATTTGGAAGCTCTGGAAAAGCGAAACGAAGTCAGTCCTTTAAATCAAACCTCCCCGGGCTCTTAACGGATCCACAGCTCAACTGAAGAGCAATGAGACTGAAGATCAGTTTCAGTCCCATCAACAAAAATGACCTGAATCAGCTTCATCCCTCACAAAGACGTCGTTTGCTGGAGTTAAACTCGGCGACTTTCATTAAACACCATCCACGGCTGATCGGAGCTTCGTTCCTCTGACAGGTTTGTTATCTGTAAGTCCAGCTCCAGAGAAGCTGCTGATGCTCTGTAACTCTGCCTTACTTTCTCCGACTGATCAGATTATTAACATTAAGAGCTATCATAAGAATGTAGAATCCCTAATCAAGCAGGATCCTAGACTTTGGTTAGAACACGGGATTCACATCCGTCGGGTATGAATAGGGGACTTAGTAACAGCTGCCTTATAAACCAAAACCCAAACCCATTTTATTTGCTGAGTGGAAATAACACTTTCTTTTTAATAATTTCACGTACCAATCGATATATTTGGGTTATTGGTCTGTATAATAAAGTTTACTGGTATTCTGTTCATCGCTCTAATGACAGGAAGGGCTTAGCCGGGGGGGTGGGGTGGTTGGTAACGGTAGAAATGGAACCATTTACCTCGCGAGAAGGCTGATAAACACATCATTTTTCTGTCCTCTTTATGTGAAAATCCAACAATAAATGGCGATAACAGAACTGTGGTGTAATCGCAATAAGACACTCGAGGTCCTGCTTTAACGTGAGATACTGGCAGATGTTGGCACAATATGTCATGTTAAAGCACTCTCTCTCGTGTATTATTGCTTAAGTGTACTTTATTATGCACCTCAGCACTCAGTGACCCTGCTCTTTAGTTTTTTCAAGAACACCTATAGTGAAAAAAATAAATCTTGTTTATCTATCTATCTACGTACCTGTCTATCTACACACATACACATACAGTACTGTGCAAAAGTCTTGGGCCACCATTAGATTTCTTGTTTTAGCCATAGTGTAATGAGATCAATGGTAAATCAAATGGCGGCTTAAGATTTGTGCACAGTACTGTTTGTGTATGTTAGATAGACAGGTAGATATTTTTTCCTAACAAGAAAAGTTGTCCCTTTTGGGAAATTAGTATTAATCGTACATCCTCAAGCGCTGATCCATGGATATTCAAAATTCTTCCCGTTTATTTCAATTTTCCAACAAAAGACATTCACTCCAAAAAATGCCGAATTCAGATGCATCATCTCTAAGGGCATGATTATAACTCTGCATTTTGCATCAAAGCCTTTTTTTATGCTGATCCATCCGACGACTGTCATTTCCACACTTATTGTAGTGACTGGTCTCCATTTGGGGTCGTGACTGGTCTCTGTGTACACAAAGTCGCCGCACCATGAGAAACACAGTCTGTTTTTGGGCACAGAGTATTCTCCGGCTCTCCGTTTGCCGATGTCACAGGATCATAGGTCTAAGTTGCTATAGCCAGACACAGTCTACATGTTCGTGACTCCTCTTCCGTCTGTATCTCCTCCTCGGTCCTGGCTTCAGTGGGAGGTCACATGATGTTGCAGCGGAACCTGCGCAGCTGCCGCCTGCGTTGCTGGTACTCGCTGAGCTCCTGCAGGTATCCTCTGGAGGGCCAGCGCAGACGCTCTACCTGCTCCCGCTCCTCCTCTGTCCAACAGCAGCAGTGTGACCATGCAGAAAACAACAACACCTCGCTCCCTATTCCTTATACCCTTTGGTCATATCTAACCATCTTAATGTTAAATAGCATGTTTATTATTTGTGTGTGGTTCTAAAAAGAAAAAAGGACCTCCCTATTGATATCCGTCCAAAATCTCTGTCTGCAAGATTACTGCTTTGAAATAAACTGGAATTTAAAAGACATTTTGTCCCGTGTTATGCTTTTACTAAACAGGTCTCCCTCAAAAATTAGTCGCATCCAACAAGCTTGTGGACTAACTGTTCAGAATCTAAAGCAGGGTGTAACTTTTGGTATGGCAAATAGAGAAGCGGACATATTTGGCATATTCTTCTTTAATATCAACACATCAATTTTCTATATTTTTGTTACTACAGGCATGTGCTGTTTAAAAACAAAAAAAAAGAAAAGTTATATTGACTTTTTTCCCCAATCATAATTCTCAAGACTTTCTGCTGTTAAAGTGAATAGACACTGGGTTACGTAGGTTAATAACTAGGGGTGTAACGATACACTCTGCTCACAATTTGATTCACGATACTGAGTTCACAATTCGATTTTCTCACAACTATTGACTTTTGACAAAAAAATTTTTTTATTTCTGTAGTGTAAACAATGCACATTTTCTTGTACATGTTTTTAACAATAAAACTATTTTTTTTTTAAATGACTAGATCTAAATCATTAGTTTTAAAATTGTCAACAAAATGCCCTACTCTGTGCAATACCTCTGTACAGTATTTCTTATATTCAATATCTATTTTTATTCCATCAGTGCAGTTCTAATCCCAGCCTTTGTGTGACTGTGATGTTCTGTTTTAGTGTACATTTGCACTGTTCAGGAGCAGAAACCCTAATTTCATTGTATAACTGTACAATGACCATAAAGGCATTATCTTAACTTGACATATCTTACCATATTTTAAATAACCATGGGAAAACGTCATTATTTCTGTAGAATAATAATTCAAAATAGTGTACTTGAAACACAAACAAACTTTAGTCCCCTGCAATTCAAAGAAATTGGGATTCTCACTGAAAACGGGATATGCATCTGAGCCATCTAGTGTTCAAAACTGGAATTGCATTAGATGGCGACAAAATCCAGAAGGCGTAATCCAATTAGACCTTGCATTGTCCCACCCCAGGACAGACCGTCCCATTTTTGCATTAATAACCTTTAATAATTATATGGATAATATCTTTATCGGAGCACAGACTTATATGCAGACGGACTTTATGCAGTGCACACCTGTATCCAGTGTTAATTTTGACAGCAACTTTTGATTTAGTTTGTCATAGTCTTTTGACTAAGACGTAATTTAGTTTTTCATAATTTAGTCATCTAAATTTGGTTTTAGTCCAGTTTTTGTCGACTAAGATTATAGTCGACTAAATCTACAGTAGTCAGTTGACTAAAATATGAAATGTAAAGGTGCAATATGTAATTTTTTAAACATTTCCCTTGAATGATTTAAAATAAAACATCTACATGCATGTGTTGATAATAACATTCTACGTTAGAGCTGTTACAACTCAATTTCCAACTCTGTGTGGACACTCATGAGACATTGTAGAATTGAATCAAGTTGGAATAAATGATATATTATGAGCTTTATTTAACATATAAGATCAGAAGATCAGATATATGTGTGTGCTCTATAGGCATTTATTCATAATTATAGTATTAAACGGAGTTATGTTACATGAATACTTAAAAATAGTATGAACACTTCTTAGTAAAAAAGTAAAATAAATGCACGTCGCGAAATGGAAACATTTTAATCCCTTATTCGCTGAAATATTGGCTTGAACATAAACTTTGAGTGCGTTTGAAACGCACTACCGTAATACCGCTAAGATAGGAGCACGAGCATTTATGTGCCAATACCATCACCGCGGTTTCATTGTGACACGCCTGCAGATGTCCTTTCAAGTTTGTTGTATTTTTACCGGAGATAGTCGGCCCACACAGGTTTACAAAGAATGTTGTTTTCCTTGACATTAAATGAGAAATGTGCCAGTATATCGACTCTCCTCTTTCTCTCAGGTCTTAACATCGAGTTGGTTTCACAGAGGCTACATGTACGGTCTCCCCGGGTTTAAATAAAAGTCTTACCATATTACTGAATGGATCGCTGCCCAACTTGTCCCGCCTTTCCACAAAACTAAGTCAGATCTGATTGGATGTCGTCTCTGCCAAACATTTTCTATTCGCTGACAAGTTCAGTTCGTCCTAGTTTTTGTGTTTTTCGTTCATTTTAATTTAGTCAGTCTTGTTTTCGTTAGAAAGTGTCGTTGACAAAAACTGACGAATCATTCGTCAACGAAATAAACACTGTCTGTATCTCGTACTATTTTGTATTATCATTAATGACACAGCAGGGCTGCCAGGGGTCACACCTGCATTAGCATTCTCTGTAAGTATTTGTGTAACATATGTTAGATGTGGTTCAGGGCAGTTGGTCAGGCTTATTAAGCTTACTCTGTTGTAATTATTCAGCACATGGTCCCAGATGGTCTGTCTGACAGCTCACCTGATAGCTCCAGGAAGTCCGGTTTGTGGCTGAAGATCAGATAGTTATTGGCGATGAAGTGGAGGAGCCAAACGTACAGCTGATCGGCATTGTGACACTGAAACAGAAGAGGGTCAAATACGGTCCAGATCTGTCCTCCACAGGGCAACAGTGTGTGCATAAGGTGACGTGGAGTTGGCCGCACCTTTGCTCTTCTCAGTAAGCGTATCACACTGATGCTGGTGGAGGCCAGTTCTCGGCTGGGCATGCTCTGCAGATAGGCGCACACGCACACCTCACAGAGGTGCTGCAGACGCTTGACCTGGTACATCTCTGCGCAGACGAGTACAGCCATAGCCTGCAACACACTGGCTAAACACAGACACGCCCACGCGAGCTGTCAGTCGCCTTCACGCGCTCTCCATTGTACCATAAGTCATCCCTGTCATCTGTTAGGCTGCCAATCAAATCTGAGTGATAGTCTATAAAGGAGTAGTCACTGCCTATTCAGTAGGAGAAGCAAAACATCCATCAACGTCCTGCCGTGGCTAAACAACCGACGAGCTCTCGATTCAGTCCGCTAGTCACAAGGAAATGCTCAGATCTGTACAATTCTGACAGTCAAGAACTGTTTGAAATTCCCCTCTGTTCACTTCAAGAAGGAAATCGAGACTTGTGAGGATGTAGTAGGGTTTACAGGTGGTTAGCAATGTGGTTGGTCTTCCTAAGTACAATGCTTAGTACAGTCCATAGTCAAGACCCTCATCATGGTTACAGAAGAGTCTGGAGACACAGTTGCCATATCTGCTTATTGTTTTTCTGATTATTTTTCTGTAAAGTCACATATAAACTGCTAGTCGCGGGTTGTGGTTTTTTGGCCTTGTTTCCAATGTGTTGTTGCTTATTTGGGAGCCCCTCTCTCTCCACCACTATACCTGTCTAATAAAACAAAACTGCTCGTTTGTCCCCCATACAAGTCAAAACTGCGCCACACAGCGTTGGCAAATAAAAAAAAATGTTTTCAAAGGAAGGAAGCCTGTGAAACGTTGCTAGATGATGTAATGCACATATTTGCATCTTTGTGACGCCATCACACCGTATCACGTGCTGCCTAGTGTCAGATCGTATCACGTCTTTTGCATCTTGTTGCTTCTTTCTTACTGTACAGGATAAAGGTCTTTTCACACAGAGTTTTTCTTTGCAAGAAAAAATGGATGTGATTTTTAATGTAGTGGGACCGTCACACTGTCGGATGCATTTTTTTTTTTTGGCTAAACTCTCTGCCCACTTTTGCTTACTTTAATTTCCCTTCTCTTAATAGTCAGATTTATTTATATAGCGCTTTTTACAATGGAGCATTGTCTCAAAGCAACTTTACAAGTTTAGATTATCTCCTAATAACTACGTCCAATCCCAAATTGAGCAAGCCTAGGGCGACAGTGGCAAGGAAAAACTCCCTAGTTCTAGGAAGAAACCTTGGGAGGACCAAGACTCAAAAAGGGACCCAACCTCCTTGTCACATCGTCAACTTAAAAAAAATAAAATAAAACAAAAAAAAAAAAGACACGAGCAAAGATTAGTGCAGGAAGCTTGAACAGGCATGAACAGATTCGATTGCACTTAAATAAATAAGAAAACGCTTCCATACAGACACTGTGAGCTTTATCACCATCATTCTCCAGACTTTCAGTTATATTCCACCACAATGTTTCTTTAATGTCCATGTTTTTACAGTCAGCCTGTTTCTTATCCTATAAACCCTTGCGCTCTGCTACGCACAGGATGATGTTCTGCCTGACAACCAAGCTCTGATTGGTCAGCCTGATTTTAGTATACAACTACTATATTATATAATGTATAATAAATGTAAAGGGAAGTACAAACTTATACATTTTTGCCATTTTCTTCTTTTTATTCTTGTGTGACGAAAAAAATCTTACTCTGGGACTGTGGTAGCCTAGCGGGTAAGGTACTGGACTATGGACCAGAAGGTCCAGGGTTCAAATCCCACCTCTGCCAAGCTGCCACTGGTGGGTCCTTGAGCAAGACCCTTAACCCACAATAGCTTGGATTATAAGACTGTAAGTCGCTCTGGATAAGGGCGTCTGCTAAATGCTGTAAATATTTGACCTCGTCTCGGTCTCGGCCACTCTTGGTCTTGACTCAGACTCGACTACTAAAAGTCTTGGTCTTGACCTGGACTCAATGTGGCCAGGACTTGGTCTTGAATATTATTTATATATATATATTTAAATTGATCACATGGTCTCTCCCTCTCTCATTGTAATAGGTTGCTTGTTTTTGAGCTTTTTTTTTTTTTAGAACCCAGTCACTTCTTTGGGGCTTGTTTCCATAAACCTGGTCTCTGGTTTCTCTTGCAAGATCTGACAACCCTGTCTGGAGCCTAACCTGCAATTCAGTCGCTACAGCCAGAGGTTTCTGTAGACGTACCACCTGACCTTCATGATGCAAGTGCCACCTGGGATTCGAACTCAGGCCCTCAGGAACTGCCGTTACCAGCAGCTGGCTCTTACCACTGTGCCACCAGAGTTATACCAAAGTCTCATGCAATTCCAATTCAACAATCCATGAATAGTGGAACAATGGCACACCTGGGCAACATGTGTCAGTGTAGAGATACTCCAAGAAGGCGAGGAAGGTCTCGGAGGAGACTCCGTGTATGGGTACGACTCGACTCCGGGCCTCGGCGTACTTCCCGCTGAACATGGCCGCCATAACATCGCAGCGGGCCACGAGCACGGCTCTGTGTGCAGGCAGCACGCTTCCTGAAATCACAATCCAGATGGGCGGCGCTGAAATATGCACTCACAGGATCAGGTGACCTGAAGGTGCCGCTAACAATGAAACCATGGCAACCATCAGTAAACTCAAATCTGGACCGGCAAACAGCAAAGGTGAAACTATACTGAAGTGTTAATAGAAGACTGAAGTACAAACGATTGTATATGTGTGGATAAAATGAACTAAATGACTTGCCTTGCACCATGAAAATGACATCAGAGTAAAGAGGAGAGTTAAAGATGTTGGCCAAGGTTTGAGGGCCTTGCGTCTGACGGGCAGTGGGCGTGTCTCTCTGAGTCTGCACATAGAAAAACCCATCTGAAATGTCTGCTGTCTGTCTGATCAAGAACAAATACCAGCTACACTGTATAAAGCTACTGATTGTTAGTCCATCTTCTCAGTGGACTGCTATCCATTTTAATTCCACTATCAGTATGTAGCTCATTACAGAAAATGGAAGCTTAGTTGCATTTTGTTTTGGAAAATATCTTCCTTGTTAAAAGATCTTCAAAAAGCTCAGCTACTCTAAGTGATGTCAGACCTTCTGATTAGCCTTCTGGCCTTTATCTGTACTACTTTATCTTGAACTACTGGGGTAGTTAGCTGGGTTTGACTATAGATAATTGTATAGATTTACTACTTATGGTTTCAAACAAACCATTCAAATGTGAAAAACTAGCAAGAGTCTATTGGGCGTGATTGGAATGATATTCAATATAATATCCTTTCAGGGTAAATTGCAGATGATTAAAGAAGATGTGAAGGCATATATGTGGCTGTTATAATCAGTGTACACACAATAGCATTTCTGAGACATTGAAGGCTATATACTATATATAATTTATTCATCTTATGTGAAGATACAATGGTTAAGAGAGGAAACAAGTCATGGAATAGCCTATTAATAATATCTAAAAACTGTCTCATTTCAATTACATTTGACCCACTTCCCCCTATGTAAAAGAAAATGTCCTTGTTTTAAATACATTATGCAGTTGCAGTGGTACCTCGGTTCTTGACCACCTCAAAACTCTGACCAATTTTGACTAGAAAGATGTGTCTCAGTTCTCGTCGTTTGCTCGGTACTCTGTGCTTTTGCTTAAACGTGTACAAGTCGAGCCGCATGACTCATTTCAGCCGAAACTCGAGTCATGATTCGGATTCACAATAGCTCTTAGAGAAGATCATCATTGTTTTTATCATGTTTTCTTTATTTTTACATCTACAGTACTGTATTATTGGTGCAAATAAGTCTCCATGGATCATAAAAAGGAGAGTTTATAAGAGCCAACCGAAAGCAAAACAGGAATCAAATGCTCCAGAACACAAGGTGCAGTTAGTTAAGTAGGATTCATTCAATTTACATTATTCCTTATGGAAAAATTTGCTCGGTACTCGTTTTATACTGTATATATATTTAACAGCACAGTTGTTACCAACCTGTTGTTGACAGAGCGCCCCCTGTCCTCTGACCTTTTCTCTTCCAACAAACGAGCGTATTCTGTCCATCAACTGGGCCACTGCTAAAGGGTTCTTGAGCTTCTCAGCCAAAGCCTCCTCCAGAAATTCCCATTCCCAAGCCCCTACGTGGAAACACACACGGACGCATGCGCAGTTTGCAGTGATCCATGAATATATTGGACAAGGGCATCATGCTTGACTTGGCTGTCTAAACTGTTGAATGAGTCTGAACCTCACATACTGGCTGTACAGAAAACAACATTCAGGGAAAACATTTTACAGTCTCTCCACTATGCAGTCTGCTCCAGAAATAATAACACATTTAGTAAAAGGTGGGCAAAATGTTATGAAGGGATGTCTATGTGACAGAAATCTAACCTTTAATTAGAAAAATTGTATATTAACAAAATTAAAAAAACATGTCATTTTGTGCAACCTCCTTTTGACAACATAATAGCGCTGAGACTCCAAGTGACAGACATGCTCTATTTACACACTGATCAATACAGAACCTCGCCAGATACGCCACGGTTCTCTCTTGTGGACTCTCCTCTTCATCTTGACCCCACAGGTTTTCTGGGGAAGGAGGTTAGTTAAGAGACTGGGAGGACGTGACAATCGTGATTCTGTCTACACTGAACCATTTAGGTGTAGATTTTGGTGTACAGCCAAAATTGTTAGACCACTAGTGAAGATGCTTTTATTTTGCATTTTTTGCTTTTATTACAGCTAAGTGCCCCATAACGTCCGTTCGCACATAAATCTGTGGTCCGATAAGGTTATTAATACCTTAATAATGAATAAACTTGCCAAATACATTCACTGAAATACAGTTGTAATGAAACATGCAACAGCACTGCCTCCGGTGAATAAAGTTTTATTAAACACAAAGTTGAGAAATGAGTACTTAACTATGTTGGACGAAGCATAATGGCAAGCGCAGCCATCTGGGCGACAAACAGCAGAGTAACCTGTGACTCAGATTGAATCAGCAAGAAGAGTCGAGGGTATGCACATGCTTAGCAGTTGGTTGCCAAATGCTCTATTTGTGGCTCTACATGATGAGTTCCACCAGCATCCTGCAAAGTATCTTTGACTGAAAAACTCATAAAAGATTTCGTCATGCTGACAAGGATGATGGATGTTCCCTAACCCTAACCCTGTTCCATCATCAATGAATTTCGAAGCAACTGGTTTTCTCAGTATAAGTATAGCTATCAAAATGATTGTCCATGGTAAATATACATATTTACATTTACAGCATTTAGCAGATGCTCTTATCCAGAGCAACTTACACAATTTCACAATGCAAGCAATTGAGGGTTAAGGGCCTTACTCAAGAACCCAACAGTGGCTGCCTGGCAGAGGCGGGATTTGAACCTAGACCTTCTGGTCCATAGGCCAGCACCTTAACCACTAGGCCACCACATACACCACAAATGTGAAAGTTCCCCTGTTTTGACCCTGCTTATCCTGGTCAGGGTTGTAGGGACGTCCAGGGCCTATCCCAGAATTCACTGGCCATCAGTGATGGGATGCCAGTCGAAAAAAAGTAAAAAATATTCCTTTAATCCTATGTGAAGATCCAGTGCACCAGCTGAACCCTAAACCTTAATCCCTGCACTGCTTGTGCTGCCTGCAGCAGAATGCGCCTTTTACCCCGCCATGCTGCTATTAACAAACCTGTCAGAAATGTTTCTATCACTGCCATTCCACATTAAAGCCCGTCATGGACAGGGAAAGGGTTTTTCTCCTGAAAAATGGAGATTCTGTGCTTTTAGGCCATTAGGGGTGGACAGTCCTTGATTGCTGAGTGACACTACACATGAGCACAGGACGATGGCAGTGCTACAAGTCAAACTGATGAATCTATCAGTGCTAAAAAATTCGTGCAGTCGTCTAAATCTGTGACTGGTGTTGATGCTGTTGACTTCTCTTCATAACCTTGAACCTTGAATTTGTATTCTGGGACCATTTCGAGCCGCCGAATAGATACAGCTAATACAGGCGTAAGAAATCACAATTATGCATTCAACACAGCGCGTCTGCAGCCGCAACACATCCCACGTAGAACGAAATTTCTTTCTCTTCTCCCCCTGGCGTGTTCTTCTGTAGTTTCTTTTGTTCTGTCATTTTTTTAAACCTCCCTCCACCCTTTTTTTCTCTCTCTCTCTTTCTCTCTCTCTCTCTCTCCTCTTGCCTGAAATAAGTTTGTTTTTCATCTAACAATCCAAGATAATTTTCTTACAGCCCAAGATTGCAGGAGTACAACCACGTATATACACAGAGCCATTTAAACCGCTCCCAGTAATGCAACAGCAACAGAGAGGGAAAAAAGAGCTTCTGTTCTAGGAACACAAAAGAAAAATCCAGGCGTGGAGCAGACCAGATAAGGGAGGCAAGCCAGCAGCGTTTCATCCTCTAACAGCCTGATTAGTGCTGCAAAACTCCAAAAGTTTGTAGAGTTTTAAAGAGGCGTCTTTAAATATCAGCGCTTCTTTTCAATCTACAGGTATGTGCCAGTAGATGCCCGCAATATGATCTGTGGAACAGGCTGTGACCGAAATGGGCGTTGATCAGACATTAACATAGTCACAAGTATTTTCACAAGAAAACTGTGTGCAAACTATACTAATGTAAATGTGTCAGAGATGCGGAACGCTACCTTCTACACAGCATCTGAAGCCTAAACTGTTTTACATATAACACCCTCCAGGAAATAAACACTTGCAGGCACACATTAACAATTACACACTGTAGAACCATATCTGATGCTGACGTATTGTGTTTTACTGAGCAGCTCATGTGATAGTACAATCACATTTACCCTTTTTGAGTCTTGGTCCTCCCAAGGTTTCTTCCTAGAACTAGGGAGTTTTTCCTTGCCACTGTCGCCCTAGGCTCGCTCAATTTGGGATTGGACGTAGTTATTAGGAGATAATCTAAACTTGTAAAGTTGCTTTGAGACAATGCTCCATTGTAAAAAGCGCTATATAAATAAATCTGACTTGACTTGACTTGACTAGGTTATCATAATTCATGCATGAAAGGGTGAAAGAAATTACAGGTCTATGAGAGCCAGAAAAATTTCTTGTTTTTCGGTGACCAAATACTTATTTTCCACCATGATTTACAATTAAATTCTTAAAAAATCCTACAATGTGATTTCCTGGATTTTTTTTCCCCATTTCGTCTCTCATGTTGAAGTTGAAGTGTACTTATGATGAAGGTTACAGACCTCTCTCATCTTTCTAAGTAGGAGAACTTGCACAATCAGTGGCTGACTAAATACTTTTTTACCCCACTGTATAACGTCTCTGTAAAGTATTTCTTTCCTATTATCATTTGTTATAATAGGTAAGACCTCAATCATTATTTTACAACACTTCTTTAGCAAATATTATTCAACTCCACGTGCTCACCTCTGTAGAGAAACATCAGCGTCTCCCACATGCATGCACACAGCAACGGGTCCTTCACCACCAGACGGGACAGTTGCCCTGGCAGGTGCCCGTCTGTCCGGCCCAGGTCGTCCAAGCCGCCATCCCAGGTGGACAAAAGGGAGTGGGGGCCATCTCTTTCCCTGCAGGCGCAGCGAGAGGCGGGCCGTTCCCAGACCTGTCTGCGCATGAGTAGTTGCTTGAAGTAGGGGCTGACGGCACACAGCACGGCGGCGTGAGCCCATCCCAGCTCCTTCCCTGAATCCCCGGCGTAAAACACCACATCGGCAAACTGAGCGCCACGCTCCAGCAACCACTGCAGGTCCTGAGAGAAGCTGGATTCCTCCACTCGCACTGGGGGCAGACGTGCTACGAGACAGCAGTGAGGTCATGCATGCGAATTAGCAAGGGCTGAGTTAACATCAGGACAGAAGAGACGGGATCAGGGCGAGTGAGTGAGGGATGAGACTGATGCAATGGGAAGTAAAGAAAGCAAGGAGAATAAAGAGGGAGACGTCAAGGGCGGGGGAGAAAACCATAAGGCAGGCAGGGGCAAGCTGAATGTAATGCAAGTGTCCCATAACATTAAAACCACCTGCCTAATTATTGTGTCTTCCTTGTGCCTCCAACACTTTGACCCATAGCATGGACTCCATAAGACCCCTGAAGATGTCCTGTGGTATCTCACACAAAGACGTTAGCTGTAAATCCTTTAAATAGAAGGTGGGGCTTTCATGGATTGGACTTCTTTGTCCAGCATATCCCACAGATGCTCGATCAGATTGAGTTCTGAGGAATTTGGAAACAACACCTTGAACGCTTTATGTTTCTCAACCCAATCCTGAACATTTTTTGCAGTGTCCCAGGGTGCATTATCCTGCTAAAAGAGGACACTCGGGAATGACATTGTCATGAAGGGGTGCACTTGGTCTGCAACAGTGTTTAGGTGTCAAAGTAACATCCACATGAATGCCAGGATCTCAGAAGAAGACTGCCCAGAGCTTTTGCATGCACTTAATAATCCGATAACTGCAGAAAATCTGATTTTGTCAGTAATCTGATCAGTGAGTACACATGCACTTGAGCAATCAGACAACGGGAAATCACCGGGTTTTCATGACTCGATCATGACTAATCTAATTTCTACTTTGCAACCAGTCAATAATCTCACAGCGATATGTGACATAAACTTCAAACTTTAATATTAAATAATCAAATTCTTAATTTTCTCGATTATATACTGTGTTTCAGAGTCTGCACAAAGCGTTCAAGCCTTTACTTCCTGAGCGCGTTTAATTCTGTGGTTGCCAGATCCTGCAAGAAACACCCGTCACAGTCAATGGAAAAAAAGAGGCCAAAGAAAGGCAAGTCTAGAACAGACGGACCTGGCAAACCGTATCGGGTTAGGAAATCGGGTAACTGGTATGTATACATGCTATGAGTAATCCGATTACTGGAGTAATATCCAGCTCTCTTTATCGAACTCCTTAATCTGATTTCTAGCTCAGAGTACGTTCTGTACATGACCACTTGAATATTCCGTTAACTGCAGAAATCAAACTATAATCGGATTACTAAGTGCATGTACACGCACACACTGTCAAACTTATTCACTTCACCAGTCCGTGGTTTTAATGTTATGTCTGATTGGCATGCGTTTGACTGTAGAACATAAAGGAAAAAATGTAAATGCCACTAAAACACGCCTAACGCATGTACTGACAATCTAACTATTCTAACAATCCTTAATCCAGTATATCATGGCTGTACCGCCATACATCATTCTTCATAACCTCCATTTCTGGCAGCCGTTCCAGGAATCAATAACCTTCATATTTAATAGCCTATGCTCTATAAAAAGTCCTAAGTGATGCTGGACCAGCACCAACAAATGATGCACGAGCACATGGTTCAGTTCTCTGTCATTTTTACTTATATTTACTCTACATTTTTACTTTGATTAACAGAAGAACATTCTCATCAGTGGTGCTTGTAGACCATTTGAAGTGGGAAGCCAGGTTGGGGACAATTACTTTCTAAATAAATGACCACTGACCCGGAGTAAACCCACACAGACACAGGGAGGACCCAGGCCACCCCATTTGGGGATTGAACCCAGAACCTTCTTGCTGTGAGATGACGGTGATACCCACCGAGCCACCATGCCACTGAGGTAAAAGTTGATGTTGGATAAAATTCAACATTTTATTAATGCAGTGTCATTGTGGGTTTGCATGAGTGAGGTAACTGATTTCTCATTCAGGGGGGCTGTAGGGGCAGCCAGGCTTGCGGTCACAAGGGCACTAGCCCCCGCTGCCCCCAACCTAGAACCACCACTGATTCTCATAACGTTTTATGGTTTTATGTATTTTTTGTTATAGTTTTTTAAAACCTCTAGTCCTTATTTTCTGGTCGCCATTCTAGATGATCCACTAGTGATTTTTTTTGTAAGATCTCAAAACTGGGTGGAGTTTTTAATGGTTGCAGAAATATTAGGGGTGTACTGTAAAAATTTTAATGTGCATCGGCTAGTTCAATCAGTTCTTGTTTATTACATCATCTGATGCTTTTGCATTTTTTTGAACGCCAGAGGGCGCAAACATACAGTGGTGCTTGAAAGTTTGTGAACCCTTTAGAATTTTCTATATTTCTGCATAGATATGACCTAAAACATCATCGGATTTTCATACAAGTCCTAAAAGTAGATAAAGAGAACCCAGTTAAACAAGTGAGACCAAAATATTATACTTGGTCATTTATTTGTTTAGGAAAATAATCCAATATTACATATTAGATTGTGCAGCAATAACTGTAACTAAACGTTTCCTGTAGCTGTTGATCAGTCCTGCACAACGGCTTGGAGGAATTTTAGCCCATTCCTCCATACAGAACAGCTTCAGCTCTGGGATGTTGGTGGGTTTTCCTCACATTTAGCTGCTCACTTCAGGTTCTTCCCACAACATTTCCATTGGATTAAGGTCAGGACTTTGACTTGGCCATTCCAAAACATGAACTTTATTCTTCTTTAACCATTCTTTGGTAGAACGGCTTGTGTGCTTAGGGTCGTTGTCCTGCTGCATGACCCACCTTCTCTTGAGATTCAGTTCATGGACAGATGAACTGACATTTTCCTTTAGAATTCTCTGATATAATTCAGAATTCTTTGGTCCATTAATGATGGCAAGCCGTCCTGGCCCAGATGCAGCAAAACAGGCCCAGACCATGATACTACCACCACCATGTTTCACAGATGGGACAAGGTTCTTATGCTGGAATGCAGTGTTTTCCTTTCTCCAAACATAACGATTTTCTTTTAAACCAAAACGTTCTTGGGATTGGCGGATTGGTGGAGTCAAAACTCTTTAGAGATGGAACTCTTTTTCTGAGGACCTCAGAAATCTCCTTTGTTCGTGCCATGATGCACTTCCACAAACAAGCAGACTTTGACACATCCCTGTTCTTTAAATAAAGCAGGGTGCTCACTCACACCTGATTGTCATCCCATTGATTGGAAACACCTGACTCTAATTTCACCTTCAGATTAACTGCTAATCCTAGAGGTTCACATACTTTTGCCTCTCACTAATATGTAATATTAGATCATTTTCCTCAATAAATAAATGACCAAGTATAATATTTTGGTCTCATTTGTTTAACTGGGTTCTCTTTATCTAACTTTAGGACTTGTGTGAAAATCTGATGATGTTTTATGTTATATATATGCAGAAATATAAAACATTCTAAGGGTTCACAAACTTTCAAGCACCACTGTACATCACGCTCCCAGACACATATCTTCCGTTCTCAGTGAGCTTATTTACATTGAATTTCAATTTACGATAGTACTTAGTTATTTCAAATCGGTACTGCACATTTTGTTGCGCTAGCATTATGTAAAGCTCCTTCTAATTTCTTTTAATTGCAGGAGGCTAAAATATTTTTGTACAGAAGAAAAGCACAGATTATTTTGAATTGTTATCTTTCAGAAACAAAGGAATGTTTTCACTCAGTCATTTAATAGTACATATTGAAGCTACAAACAAACATTCTGTTTAGAATTTTAAACCTCTGTTTCTAGTCATTTCTTTTAATTGCAGGGGACTCAAGTTTTTTGTTTAAAAAAGTATACGAGAAAATTTGAACTGTTTTGCATTGTTTACACTTCACAAATAAAAAAGGAATGTCTTTTATCGGATGTAAAATCGATCATCGTGAATCGAATCGTACCGTGAGCAGAGTGTATCGTCACACCCCTAAGAAACATGTCAAATTTAAGTCTGTATTAAACATTTTTTAATCGTATCTTGCAACCAGGTCTAATTCATATCTTCCTCATCTAGTAACACAAGCTATACATTACCAATTCCTACCTGGTTGGTCCAAGTGTGGAGGGCGGGGTTCGTTAAACCTGTAGCCCCGCCTCTTGTCAGGTCTCTCTTTAGCCTTCTGCTTCAGACACTGAATCATGAAGTATTCAAGCTAAACAAAGAAAATGTTGAGAAAGGTCAGTACACATACCCTAACATACAGCGCATTCCATTTCAGCTTTAGCGTCGCTGCACTCACCACGCTGCCAAAGTACCGACCGACAAAGAAGTTGTTGAGGGCGGGCAGCTCCAAGTAGGTGGCGCCCAGGTCTCTGGACAGTTGGAGGCCCTCTGCGTGGGGAACGCAAGTGCTCCAGTCGGACGCGCACAGGGGACACGTACATGGGGGCCCTTCATCTGGAAGAAGACCCACAGTTAGAGAACAAAGAACATCTGCAAAGTTCTTTTGCAGACCAACAGACATCAGCAGATCGTGGTCCCCAAAATAGCTCATAAACACGCTGATACAGGGTAACGCGTCTCTTCTCGTAAATTCACACGACCTTTTGGGAGTCGTCCTTACGCAAACATTTGGGACGAGGGAATCGGTACGGCTGTTACATCAGAACACATGCACGAATATAAATCAGCGGATGCAAGCAAGAACCCGATGCCAGAGTGCCTGTGTGTCAAAGACAAAGGATAGCAGGAGGAGAGGGCCTAAAAGGGAGGAGGACGCTCAAGGGAAAACAGGCAATCACAATGAGAAATAGGGGGAGAGTAAGAAGGAAGAGACAGAAGAAACATGAAAGTGTTAGAGAACATAGGAGGAAATGGCAGTTTGTGTGCAGTTTGTGTGTCGTTGGTAAATCTATAGGCCGGATGAGCAGTGTGCGGTGCAGAAACGTTGAAAAATGTTGTTTTAACAATGTGCAAGCTGACATTACAGAGTATGTCACTCACTTTGCTAACAACAGTCAAAAACACAACAGTGTTCTACCTAAAAGCGCATGACTGCGCTAGGAGACAAAATACAGACATAACCTGGGTACCAGTCTACGTGACCAGAAGTGGTTTGGTTTTGAAAAGACAGATGTTCTTTCGGTTGCCTTTAAAGATAGCTCAACAATTAGTTCTAAGAGATATTAAGTATTGTAAGTGTTGTGGCGATATTACAACAATGCAATGGCCTAAGAGTTTATTTGTAATACTTGACTTTTATTAAAAGCAAGTACATCATAACTTTAACTTGAGTAAACATCTGATGGCACAACATTCACTTGTATCGAAGTAATATTTGACCAATAGTATCTTTACTTTGACTTAAGGACTGATGTTGTGTACTTCGTCCACCTCTGCATGTTATATGGATAAAAAAAATAATAGTTCTAAAGGTTTTGCATAAGTATTCTTTTTTTAATTAAGTAGTGTACTAGACTGTCTATATAAGTACTTGGTCAATAACAAAAATTCAACTCAATACTTTGTAACATAACCTTTGTTGGCAATGACAGAGGTCTTCACCAGGTTTGCCCACACTGTAGCTGGTATTTTGGCCCATTCCTCCATGCAGATCTCCTCTAGAGCAGTGATGTTTTGGGGAAACACGGACTTTCAACTCCCTCCACAAATTTTCTAAAGCTAGGCCACTCCAGGACCTTGAAATGCTTCTTCCGGAGCCACTCCTTCGTTTCCCTAGCGGTGTGTTTGGGATCATTGTCATGCTGGAAGACTCAGCCACGTTCCATCTTCAATGCCCTCACTGATGGAAGGAGGTTTTGGCTTAAACTCTCACGATACATGGCCCCGTTCATTCTTCCCTTAACACGGATCAGTCGTCCTGTCCCCTCTGCAGAAAAACAGCCCCAAAGCATGATGTTTCCACCCCCATGCTTCACAGTAGGTGTGGTGTTCTTGGGATGCAGCTCAGTATTCTCCTTCCTCCAACTTTTTTTTTTTTTTTTTACCAAAAAGTTCTATTTTGGTTTCATCTGACCACATGATATTCTCCCAATCCTCTTCTGGATCATCCATATGCTCTCTGGCAAACTGTGTCTCTTATACAGATAACGGGGTCAAACAGGTGCCATTAATACAGGTAACGAGTGGAGAGTGTCTTAAAGAAGAAGTCACAGGTCTGTGAGAGCCAGAAATCTTGCTTGCTTGTGGGTGACCAAATACTTATTTTCCACCATGATTTACAATTCAATTTTTTTTAAATCCTACAGTGTGATTTCTGGGATTTGTTTCTCATTTTGTCTCTCATAGTAGAAGTGTACCTTTTGATGGAAGTTACAGACCTCTCTCATCTTTCTAAGTGGGAGAACTTGGACAATCAGGGGCTGACTAAATACTTTTTTGCCCCACTGTAAGTAAAATATTGCATATAAGCCATACTTCAACTTGTATTTGAGTATTATTTATCTGATTAGTAGAACTTTTACATCAGTAAAGAACTTGGGTACTTCTGTCACTGCTGTGTATACCAATGTCAAGTTTAGATGTCATATGTCTGGTTGGTGCCTGGCCATTTATTTGCATTCTAATGTGACCAACACTAATCCATAAGCTGTTTTGTAAACACAATCACTCATGGCTGGTAGGAGTTTGCTCCTCACATTCTTGGTAAGTCTGTGAGTAAAACCCAGAACTACACGTTTAGACATTGCTCTGTCTCATTCATACCACCCACCTTAGTCACATGAGGCATGACCATGACTAAGAAACTCTTATGTCTTTAAACCCTGTGGGCATAACTCCAAATATTCTTCATCTCCAACATCATATAATTGTAGGGGAAATCAGTGCTGGCTATTTTGTAGAGGATATGAAATGCTGTTCCACGCAACAACGTGTAACCAAACTTTGGCAAACCAGACAAAAACTGCCATCATTGTGTCATAATTTTAAACACTGTGTCATCATTGTGTCATGGCTGCAACCAGGGAGGTTTTCCACCAAGCCACAGGTGCTTCAGTCAGAGTGCTAACCATTGTAACCCCGCCGTCAAAAGTGTCAGGACTGGACTTCGGAGAAATGGAGGACGGTCGCCTGGTCTGATGTGTCCCACGTAAATGCGTCAGAGATACCGCTGAAAACACAAGTGGAACACTCCCACCTACACAGCATCTCTAACGCCATCGCATTTTTATTGTACGGAAGATCACAATACATATAGAAAATGATCGGTAAGTTAGCCACACACACAGGAATGACAGGGTTCCGCTCTTCACTCCCACCTCTACACTTGGATCTGCAGCATTGATTGGCTGTTGGGGTGACCAGCTGTTTATGGCTGCAATGTTCAAAGATTATTTCCTATTACACTAAAGTGGAGGGACGTTGATCGGCGCATACCTGTAGTGTACAAATGTGAACGTAGTGAATATGTGTAGGATGCGTATGGCTCCGCTGTGGTGAGACAGCACCGCCCCACCAAATCAAACAACAGGAAACACGACATCCCTGTCCAGTCATCTTTAGCATTCAGTAACTGTCTAAATTTAGGACAAGGGTGACGGCGACCTTCCAAAATTCTAGCGCTAACCTGGTATCTCATTAAAGCCTGGCCTCTCATTAGCCTTTAGGGGTAAACACCAGCGCACCAGTAGATTACTATCAAACCTTGATAGATTATATAGTTAAAGGTCAGATGAAGAACACTGGCAGTGGCTTTTGCTGCTTGAAAATGCTCAAGCTGAGGGCTCTTTGGCTTTCAGTTTCAATGTTTGCCTCTGAGTATCTGCAAACATGCCTAGAGCACATTATTCACTTTTTGGCTCCGGAATCTTGACTTTTGTACTGTGTAGCGCTGAATAGTTCAGCTATTACAGTATCCAGGGATACAGTGTGTAACATTAGCTGGACTATGCACTCGTGTGAGTGTACCATAACACAAAACCAACCAAGCAAAAACATACAATGATGGACAAGCAAAAATGATTTGTTGTTATATTTTTTAGTTAGTTATAATACACTGCCTGGCCAAAAAAAAGGTCACATACACTAAATATTTCGTTGGACCACCTTTAGCTTTGATTACAGCACACATTCGCTGTGGCATCATTTCCACATCATGTCCCAACACTTATTTCTGTCCAGAGTTGCATTATTTTTCCCCCAAGATCTTGTATTGATGATGGGAGATTTGTTCCACTGCGCAAAGTCTTCTCCAGCACATCCCAAAGATTCTCAATGGGGTTCAGGTCTGGACTCTGTGGTGTCCAATCCATGTGTGAAAATAATGGCTCATGCTCCCTGAACCACTTTTTCACAGTTTGACCCTTCTGAAACAGATGAACATCTTTTCCACGACCACAGGATGTGTCTTTCGATATGGTTGTTTAACAACTGAGAAGCTACTCACTGCATCAGTTAGGGTTAAATAGCTTGTTGTCAGCTGAAACATCATCACCAGTGCAGTAATTATCCGATGGCAGGCTCTTTTTTTAAATATTTAACTATTTGTTTAGTTAAATCCTGATAGTGACCCTTTTTTGGCCAGGCAGTGTATTTAGGGCTGCAGTTAATCTTCATCACTGTTATTCATACGTTATCCATTTTCCCTCCCATGTTCCATCGCTTGTCACAGATATGGCTGAATGTCAGCTAATTACACGCTCGAGATGGAAATAATCCCAACCAAGCTAGGGAGTATAATAAGAAAATGTCAGTCAAAACATACACTCACAGCTACATATAAAAACATCTGGGAATTACATTAATCCAATATTCAATGATGCCACCTTACTAGGCACAGTTTTGGCCTTGATGCTCAGTAATGGATCAAAGAAAATGTAATAACAAGTCTAGTTCAACAATATGAATTCTTGGACGAGGAATCAATCAATAAAAGCCATCTTGCACACAATTACTGTCTGATTTTCTTTATGTTTGGGCTCAACAATGACTAGTAATGCTGTTGGCGGGACTGTAATAGCGCAGCCGGTAAGGTATTGCCACTGTTGGGATCGTGGACAAGGCCCTTAACCCATAATTGCTTGGAATGTACCTTGTAAGACTGTATCAGTTTTAAGTTGCTCTGGATAAGAGCGTCTGCTAAATGTAAAGCTAATGGGTTCCCCATTTCAGTCTGGTTCCTATCAAGAATCTTTGAAGTTGCCTTTGATCGCTCATTTGGTGTCTAGACAAATTAGTGGTCGACCGATACGCGTTTTTTAAAGGCCGATGCCGATATTTAGAGAGCAGGGTGGCCGATATTTAATGCCGATCACAATTCGTTTTTTCAACTGATGAAACTAATAACAATAAACGAGTCATCAAACTGCTTAACTTAAGTGAACATGTATTTAGGCTATAAATGCACTGTCTCTGTTTGCACTGTCCTGTTTTAGAAATTAAAAAAAATGTTTAATGCTCTTAACTACAACATTTATTAACAGATGTTACCAGTTTTGTGGTCTCATCCGTCCACAAAACATTCTTCCAATAGCCTGGCTTGTCCAAGTGATCTTTAGCAAACTGCAAATGAGCAGCAATGTTCTTTTTGGAGAGCAGTGGCTTTCTCCTTGCAACCCTGCCATTGTTGTTCAGTGTTCTTCTGATGGTGGACTCATGAACATTAACATCAGCCAATGTGAGAGAGGCCTTCAGTTACTTAGAAGTTACCCTGGGGTCCTTTGTGACCTCACCAACTATTACAAACTTTGCTCTTGGAGTGATCTTTGTTGGTCGACCACTCCTGGGGAGGGTAACAATGGTCTTGAGCTTCCTCCATTTGTACACAATCTGTCTGACTGTGAATTGGTGGAGTCCAAACTCTTTAAAGATGGTTTTGTAACACTTTTCCAGCCTGATGAGCATCAACAACTCTTTTTCTGAGGTCCTCAGAAATCTCCTTTGTTCGTGCCATGATACACTTCCACAAACGTGTTGTGAAGAGCAGACTTTGATAGATCCCTGTTCTTTAAATAAAACAGGGTGCCCACTCACACCTGATTGCCATCCTATTGATTGAAAACACCTGACTCTAATCTCACCTTCAAATTAACTGTTAATCCTAGAAGCTCACATACTTTTGCCACTCACTAATATGTAATACTGGATCATTTTCCATAATAAATAAATGACCAAGTATACTACTTCTGTCTCGTCTGTTTAACTGGTTCTCTTTATCTACTTTTAGGACTTGTGTGAAAAGCTGATGATGTTTTCGGTCATGTTATTGCAGAAATATAGAAAAATCTAAAGGATTCACAAACTTTTTTTTAATCCCTAGATTTTGGAGCGGTCTGTGTATAGTTAACTCGTTCCACATGGCACGTCAAGTGCCGAAAACAACATGTAATGAGAGAACTGTCCGTTAAGGAATAATGTAAATTGAATGAATCCATTCCAGACCCCCAGAAAATTCACACTGTATAAGGCATTAAATAGATTAATGCAGTTGTATTTAAACACTATTCAAAGTACATGACTACAAATTTATGGTAAAGTACTGGCAGCTGTGGTTGCCAGAATTCACCATTACAAATATGGTGACAAAGTAAGTCATTACCATAAATTTTATATTTGAAAACTGTACTTTTATTGTAAATTAAACTGTATTGTTTACGTAAAAATACAGTTCTCAAAGATAAAATTTAAAATTCAAACACATACCATAACATCTTACACATTGTCATCGTATTCTTATGCTGAAATTCTGGCAACGGCAAGTATTTTACCATACAGAAAAATCCACGTTCTCACTAAACCAATTTTCGACAACATTACATCAGATTCTTCATTTGATTCGCCAATTATTTTTCTTGACCTTTTTAAGACACTAATGTCAAGCTAATGATTTCACTAACATCAAAAATAATTATTCATGTCCTCAGTATACTTATGTTAACAGAATATGGGCACGGATAAAATGAAACCTGCACAAATTGTAAGTCGTTCATTCCAAATTAGGCTTCTAGTCCCGGGCTCCATAGATATATAATAGCTAACTAATGTTACTTGTGCAAGCGTTCCTGACCTTCCTCCACTTTACCAGGTACACTCTAAACCCTGCAGGACAGATTTAAGCCAGTACATCAAACCACAACACCTTCTAATAACAGCAAAGCCACAACCTCGGCTCAACACGTACACGAGACTCCAAAACAGGTGAACACCTATAGAGCTTCATCACTTACACACCAGAACTGGGATGATCATTCAAGCCCAGCCAGCAATAGAGGAGCAGTTTCTCATCTCTCACCGTTTAGCCGCGCCCCCACTGCCACCAGGATGACTGGCATCCCCCAGTGGCGCAGCAGGGGGCGGAGTCGAGGGGCGTAACCATTTCGCACCTGCTGGAACGCCAGCTTGTCGTTGACAGAGTATTTCATGACCACAATATCAGCCTGTTCCAAAACACTCCGCACACTGGTCCAGTCGCTGTCCAACAAGTCCTGAGGACGGATCGCAGAGTCATTATTTATTGAAGCAATAATACACGAGAGGGAGTGCTTTAACGTGAGATACGGTTGTAGGCACAAGGCTGTGCCAATATCTCGCGTTAAAGCAGGACCTCGAGTGTCTTATTGCGATTATACCACAATTCCGTTATCGCTTTTTATTGTTAGATTTTCACATAAAGAGGACAGAAAAATGATGTGTTTATCAGCCTTCCGAGAGGTGAAATGGTTCCATTCTACCGTTACCCCGCGGCTAAGCCCTTCTGTCATTAGAGTCGAGGAACAGAATGACCAGTACTGTTTATTATACAGAAAATTAACACAAATATATCGATAGGTACGTTTTAATTTTTAAAAAGAAAGTTTGTTTACATTCAGCAAAATAAAATGGGTTAGGTTTGGTTTATAAGGCAGGCTATTACTAAGATCCACTATTCTACCGACGGAGTGAGATCCCGGTGTTCTAACCAAAGTCTAGGATCCTGTTTGATTAGGGATTATAAATTAGTATGATGAAGCTCTAATGTCAGTCAGAAATGTAAGGGCAGAGTTAGAGAGCATCAGCAGCTTCTCTGGAGCTGGACTTACAGATAACAAACCTGTCAGAGGAACGAAGCTCCGATCAGCCGCGGATGGTGTTTAATGAAAGACGCCGAGTTTAACTCCAGCAAACGACGTCTTTGTGAGGGATGAAGCTGATTCAGGTCATTTTTGTTGATGGGACTGAAACTGATCTTCAGTCTCATTGCTCTTCAGTCGAGCTGTGGATCCGTTAAGAGCCGGGACATTTGATTTAAAGGACTGACTTCGTTTCGTTTTTCCAGAGCTTCCAAATCCTAAAGGTGATAAACCTTTGGCTCAGGTTGGCCATTAATAGCTTCATCTTCCAAAATTAAATCGTTTTCAAAAACCAATATATTTTAGAAACTAATTATAGCTTTCATTTCTGCAATGTTCTACTCATTTACATTACGGTCATTTAGCATTTAGTCACTTATCCAGAGCAACTTACAACTGATACAATCTTATGAGCAATTGTGGGTTGAGGGCCTTCCTCAAGGACCCAACAGGGGCAAAGGTGGGATTTGAACCCTGGACCTTCTGGCCCACAGTGCAGTACCTTAACCGCTAGGCAACCACAGACCCATTATAACCACTAGGCTACTCATTATAACTTGGCTGGCGGGCATTGTTGCTAGGTTACGTGTTTATGCCGTGCAATAATACTTATAGAGGGTCGGTCAGAGTGCCATTATCATCAATGAAGTCACAGGAAAATCGTCTCTCAGCCAATCAGATTGCGGGGTCGGAACTGTGGTATAATATATATTAAAATTCATTTCACTCACTCATTCATCCACCAATCCATACTCACTCACTCATTAAACAACTACACCAAACTCAATTACTCCCTCAACACTCCATATTCACTCACTCACTTTTCAACCACTCATTCACTTCCTCACTTATCCACCATTCCATTTTCACTCTCTCACTCATCAACCACTCCATTCTCACTCACTTCCTCATCAGTCATTACTCACTGACTCACTCATTCACAACTCCCTGTCCACTAACTGACTAAACAACTGCCCCATACTTGCTCACTCCATCACTACTCCATACTCATTCACTACCACACTTGTTCACCAATCCATAATCACTCAATCACTCATCAATCACTTCATACTCATCCACTTCCTCACTTATTCACCACTCCATATTCACTCACTTACTCACTCACCCGGCAACCGCTCCATACTCACTCCCTCCCTTCTCCCTTCTGCACCGCTCCACTATTCACTCACTCACTAATCCACTACGTTCTATTCACTTACTCACTCACTCACTCACTCATCAATCACTCCATACTCACTCACTTCCTCATTGATTCACTCCTCTATATTCACTCACTCACTTATCCATCACACCATAATAACTCACCTGATGCTTACACTCACTCACTCATCCACACCACCATACTGTTTCACTTCTCCACCACATTATACTCAATCAGTCACTCACTTATCCACCACTCCATATTCATTCACTCACTTCCTCTCATCTACCACTCTATATACACTCACCCACTCTCTCACTCATCCACCACATCATACTCACACTTTTACTTGTCAATTCCCTGCTCACTCACACACTCACTCATCCACAGCAGCATACTTGTGCACTCACTCACCTTTTCACCTTCTCATCCAACACACCATACTTAGTACTCTCTCACTCACTCATCCCCCCACACCCTTCACGCTCGCCGTCTCACTCACTCATTCACACCAAACTTACTCTCTGCTTTATCCAGCACACCACACAACCTCACTCATTCACCGCACCTTACTGGCTTACTGGCTCTCATTATGTATCTCACTCATCCACCACATCATACGTGTTCATCCATTTACTTATTCGCTACCTACTCAAATTCATCCCTCATTCACTCACTCACTAATCCAACACTACACTCATTCAGTCATTCACTCACTCTCGACACTCCCTCACTCAACCACACCATGCTGGTTCTCTTGCTACCTCAAACACCACATGCTCACCATTTTAGTTTTCCATTCTCTCATTCACCGTGCTCACTCACTCATTCATTTCCCACACCATTACCAATCTCTCATCCATCCACCACACCATGGTGCTTAACTTCCCACAACATACTTTTTCCTCATCACATGCACCCTCTCCTTTCCTAACTTACCCAGCTGGGGCAGTCCCGCACCATCACCCTGACATCCCCGAACACTCTCGATTGGTACTCCATGAAGGCCGGGTTCAGCGGGTGTCTGGACGGAGTGGTGGACGTGGGGTCCAGCTCTCTGGCTCCACGGCCTAGGTAGCTCCACAGCAGCCCTCCTTGCACCTGTGCAGGTGAGACGGAATCCTCTCCGGACCCCACTCCCCCGGGACACTCGCTGCCCAGGGCCACTATGTGGATGGACCTGCATGGAGGACAAACATCAGAGTGCACTGAGTGGAAAGATCAGGCTACCTTCAACAGGATTTACACCAGTCAGTGATGAAGAGCTGTCTTGGGTGCCTCGTTAAGAATGGCTGTCACGTTGCACATGCAAGTGTGTAACATTTTGCCACCTAAGGAGTAACAGATACCACTGGGTCGTGCATTTATTTCTTATGACTATAGTAATAATAGTAATCATTCGAATGATAATTATAATGATAAAAACGTAATTAGTATAATTATCCCTGCGTAATATTGGAAACAGCCATGCGTTTGAGATAACTTACATGGTCCCCTGAGCGATGAGCATGAAGCACGGTCTTAGGCGCCACGTTTTCCCATCACACGTTTATCCGCAATGAAGCTCGACCTCGCAAATCCACGTAAATCCATATTACACGCGAAACCGATCGAGTTTCGCGTCTTCGTTGTTCAGTCATGAAAACAAGCCTCTCACACCGAGTCTGCTGTGCGCAATGCTCCAGCGACCAGAAGAAAATAAAAGATCCGAAGGCTCAGTGATCAGAGCCGGTGATCCCGCAGTGCGCGCCGCTGCACGGGCAAAGAGTTGATCACCATACAACGTGCAGAAATCAAGCGCATGTTCCCTACCATATTCACTCCTGACGCAAAAGCTGGCTCTGAAACCGGAATATACCTACAGCGAGAAGGATCAGAGAGCGAGCAGGGACTGAACCCACAGCGGTGGGGCTGAATGAGTTGGCACTCCTGACTCAGCACAAGTCCGACTATTGCAACACATCCAGCCTCAATAACAAGGCAGCTGTGCCGTAGGAAGCCACATTACAGCCCCCTGTCATTCTTTTAATCTCCGAATATTCTCTCTGTTACAAAACTAGAAACCCAGAAAACAAAGAGGCTGACCACTGCATGGTTGCATTCACACTGCAGGTCCAAACCTGCTAAAACGCCAGCATATGTTGTGTTGTGGATGCTGTTATGCTGGACAATTAGCAAAGACCATACGAGTTACATGTCAGTCCAAATAGGATTAGAGCTGGTCTGGTGATGGTTTTGAACCTGAACTTGAATGGTCGCCCTGGTCAAGCTGTTTGATCAGTATATCAGGGTCCAAAATGCAACCGATGGAGTCTTGCTACGAAACGGGTACCATTTCCACTGTGCAATTTAAAGATTTTTCATCAAGAGCAATTGTTTTTATCTACAACATGAAATATATGTTAATCTTCCAAAAAAAACATTTCCCACCTCAGACATAAACTCTTTAATGATATTGTCCTTTTCATTCAGACATGGGAGCCAGTCTTGTGCCACCCCGTAACGGACAATATGTACAGTATTTGAGTAGTAATACAGGAAATATCTTTTTTTAAATCTAATGTTTACTTACAAATAAATTGTCCTGTTTTTGGAAACCATCAATAGAAAGTATGTAAGTTAATCCATTGTTGTCACTTTGGGCAGTGCAGTGGTTAGCACTTCCGCCTCACGGCTCCGAGATCCCCAGTTCGATCACGACCCAGGGCTCCACCTGTGTGGAGTTTGCATGTTCTCCGGTTTCCTCCCACATTCCAAAGACATGTGTGTTAGGTTAATTGGTGTTTCCAAAGTGCCCCTTAGAGTGTGAGTGCATGTGCCCTGCAATGGATGGGCGCCCTGTCTAGGGGTCTTGCGCCCTGCGTTGCCGGCTGGTCTCCTGCGACCCTGTATAGGATAAGCAGAAAAGACAATGGATAAATGAATGTTTTCATTTTTACATTCTGAGTCTTGAAATATGAATTTGACATTCCAATGGCCTTAATACGTGTGCAAAGAATTCATTTTCGAAATTAAAAATGAACTTATATTTACTTGATTAATCCAAAACAAGAATGTTATGCAGCATTTATTTACAGAGCATTTCAGTTCCTTTCCATCATTTATTTGAACAAAATTACCCTGTGGCGGAGTGGATCACTGAGGTTAAGAGCAGTAGAGAACAATACATGTAAAACATGTAATAATCACACAGTAATGGAGTTTAGTTTGAGTTTAGGATGAGTGCATGGCGTGTTATGCATTGCAGGCCTGCTTGAATGCTTTCTTCTTCTCTCTTCACAGCCACTCTGCCTCTTCTATTTCAGATCAAGTCACGCAATGTCAAGGTTTGGCTTGAAAATGTAAAAAGCAGCAGCGCTCAATGCCTCTTCTGATGAGAAACTATTCGTACCAGGTTCCATGGAACAGTTTATTTAAGAAACGTCGTTTTCCGTTAGGATCGGCTGCAAATTGCTGATACAACAAACAGTTTGAAAGACACAAAGATTAACATTTGCAGAAGTTCGTGTGATCGTACAAAGCAGTGCGTTCTGAGACCAGTTTCAATACGCTCAGACTAAATAGCGAAGTGTAGTCTTATTTCTGCACGACAGCACATCCATTTCCCCCCCGACAGCAATCGCCGACCCACTAAACTCTCCGGAATCAAAGGAAAAAAGCCCATTTGTGACACACAAACTGTGGCTCTTATTATTCTCCAGCGAGTTGCAGGATAATAGCGCATTCAGATCTATAAAAGCAATAGGAGATAAACAATAATACTCAATTCTGACAGCTAGAGTGTAAGCTATAATCACTTGTGTGTTATGCCTTATATGTCATACTTAAAAGTTTTAGATCACAAAGTTTGTACATAAGTACATAATTATATATGAGTACATATACTATATGTACATACAGTGGTTCTTGAAAGTTTGTGAACCCTTTAGAATTTTCTATATTTCTGCATAAATATGACCTTGTGAAAATACCCTTTATATTTACATTACAGTAGCTTAAAAAGACTATGTGAATATGGAAATGTCTGGTCAACGTATACTTGTGAATCTGGTCATATATACATATAAACATACCAGGCTGTCCACCTGATGCAAAATGTGTAGGCACTTTTAATGGTGGGGTTAGGTAATGCAGCCCATACTTAGGAGTGTGCGCTGCCATGCACTTTGTGTTACACCCATCACAGCCATAACCAGTACAAACACAATCCTGCAGCTTCGCATAGTCTGTGTGCAAAATCTCCGTTGAAGCCTCTAACACGGAGCTAATAGACTGTCGCTGAAGCCTGCGTGTCTCTGAGTGTCTATTGCATGATCCTATACTTGTTTTAAGAGGACGAAAAATTGTTGCTCATTCCACTTTTTAAAATATCAATAATTAATAATGAGTGACAGGACACTTTACTGTCTGGAGTTTGGCATGTTCTCTTCACATGTAAATGTGCATAGTCTGAGCTGGTTTTCTCCCACTTATCAAAATTGGATTATATTTTCTACTACAAAAGCAAAAGTGTAAATCTGTTCAAGATATCTACACACACACACACACACACACACACACACACCAATCTTTCTGTACTTCCTACGATATTGCAATTCAGCTCAGAGGTGCACATACTGTTTAATTTTTCACACCTACCAGTATGGACCACTTAAGCAGTGTTTGGAATACTACTACAGTGTGAAAACACAGTATTATATTCAAGTAAAGGATTAACACAGGTGTAATGGTTAACACGCAGTGTACTTGACTCCCTCCAGGTTCTCTGAGTTAAATCTATAGTATCACAATAAAATGACAGTGTGTGTACTTGCTATGCATTCCAAAAAAGTGACAAAGCCAAAACGGTTTCACAGTTAATTTATTAAACATTTGGAGGTACCAACAAGTCTATAGTTACATAAAGGTCAGGGTCATAGAAAAATGCATTCTACCAGTCTCAGGAAGTCTCAGGATTTCAACGCAAAAGTACTCTACTGCATGTAACAGTCTGGTGGGTTTAAACTGAACTGTCATGACTTTGGTTACGAAACAGGACAGATGATTGTGTACATGTTTTGTACATGGAATATATAAGATATGCAATGAGTTGGGGGGTGGCACAATGATTAGCACCGTCGCCTCGCAGCTCCACAGACCCCGGTTCCAGTGTTAGCCCAGATGTTCTCCCTGTGTCTGCATGGGTTTCCTCTGAGTACTCTGGTTTCCTCATTCTTTCCAAAACCGTGTTAGGTCAATTAGTCTCTCAAATGTAACTGTATATGTGACCTGCAATGGTCTGGTACACTGTCTAGGGTTGGTTCCTGGTTCCTGCCTTGAACCCTGTGGTGCAAGTCAGGCCCAGAATCCCGCTGCCCTGAATTTGGCTGACTGGCTGACTGATGAGCCAAAACATCATGACCACTCACAGATCACATAGCGTTGATTCTCTCATTACAACTGCAGGTATTAAGATCTGGGATATATTACACAGCAAGCGAACTGTCGGTTCTCATAGTGGATGTGTTGGATGCAATAGTAACGGGAAGGGGTAAAGATCTGAGTGACCCTGACAAAGTCTAAGTAGATCCTGGAGTGCTGGGTGGCCAAAGCTCATCGATGCATGGGGCAACAAAGGCTATCTTGTCTGGCCAGACGAACTGAGCTACTCTGACACACTACTGACTTAAAATGCTTTTTGTGAATGGAATATGAACACAATCCGTACGGGGCAACTGGACTTTGTAGCAGTAGAAGAAGTGGATTGGAAAATGTGGATGGTTGGCTACATTTGCACCTTTGAAGTGGGGAAGAGGTGGCACCAGAATGTGAAAGAAAACAAGCAGTGATGCTCTGGGTGTGATGTTCTACCCAAAAACCCTGGGTCCAGGAATTTATGTGGCTGTCTGTTTGACAGGTATCACCTACCTAAATATCTGGAGCTCATCTATCTATGTCACTGTCAGGACGATGGAACAGCGCGGTGGACACATCATCCTACATGGCTCCCTTGTGACCCTTTTCCCTTTCCACAGCAGTCTGCTTAATCGCAGCCTGCAGTGCTCATCCTATACACACCCTGGTTCCTGTGAACCTCCCGGTCGGGACTCTTACCGTGTATCCTGTTATATGGTTCCTGGCTCCTGTTCTCCCTGTGCTCTTGCTGAGGTTCATCTGCTCTTGTTCCTGTTTACATGTATTGTCTGGTTCTATTGTATGTTAACCCGTGTTTGGATTAGCATTGTCTACATGTTAGCCTAGCCTCTTTGTTCACCACATGTCTCTGTGTGCCTGGTGGCAGCTGACTGCATATACTTTAATACATATAGTATAAGTGGTTAAGAGTCATCGTTGGCTGAATCATGCAGCCCTTTCTTCAGCTCTTCTCTGCCCTTTCCAGTCTGGTAATAGTCCGACTCGATAAACCCACATACGTCAGACAGAGTCAGAAAGATGTTCCCATCCACCTCGGTCACCTTGTGCACTCGCTGCTTCACGCCTTTGGAACCCCAGCGAACTGGCTGACCTTTTTCTTTCGGCTTAGAGGCCTTGTAAAGCCCCTCGCCCTCTGCTAGGGTGATCTTGTACTTGTGCTTTGGACACACAATGCACAGCTTGTTGTCGATGTCCTGCGTGAAAAACGGTCCGGGTTACATTCAGGGTTCTAACAGCGAGAAAACTAATGCGCACGTACGACGCTGATGGATGCTCACCTCAATATCTCCGTTTATCAAAGATCCACCTGCATCTGTTCAGAACAGAGTCGTGTTAACACGCCGGCTGAGGACCGGCTTCATTCACACCTTTAGGTTATTTTTAACATGACCTACAGGCAGACCTGGCAGAAAAGCCCGCTGTCCAGCTCCTAAATGTCTTTACTCATGTGCTCACATAATCCAGACAAATGACTTTATGTAAATGTGCAAAGCCTTTCCATTTCAAGACAATTTCCATTTTCCCTTAACATTCTGCCTCGGCTCTGAGACCAAATGTTAATCAGTATTGTAAAGATTTACTTTCCTTACCCAATAAATCTAATTCAGGGATGTGTGTGTTGGGTCCACCAACCATAGACAGTCCATTTGAGGGAAAATACATACACACAGGACACTTTAGAGATGCCAGATGCCCTAAGACTTCAATGGAGAAGGGAGAGAACATACAACCTCCACCCAGGCTGTGGGCGGGTCAGGACTCAAACCATTACAGGTGCCTTAGCCCTCCTGGTCATTATGGGCATGTGAACCTAAATGATCACTGCAAGAACCTGGCCTATGTTTTCATTATGGGTAACAGACCCTGTTTGGTCATTATGGGTGCCTGACTGTACCTGCTCATTATGGGCACTTACGCCTTTCTGTTAATGACAGGTACCTCACCCTACCTGATCATTATGGGCACCTGAAACTTCCTGGTCATTATGCGCACCTGACACTAACTGGTCATTACGAGTACCTGACCCTACCTGGTCATTACAGGCACCTGACCCTATCTGATAAATAGAAAAACTACTAACCCTTCCTGGTCATTACAGGCACCTTACCATACCTGGTCATTAAGGGTACCTGACCCCACCTGGTCATTATGGATACCTGACCTCACCTGATTATTACAGGCACGAGACCCTATCTGGTCATTAGAAAAACTACTGACCCTTCATGGTTATTATGGGCACCTGACCATATGTGGTCATTAAGGGTACTAGACCCCACCTGGTCATTATGGACACATGACCCTACCTGGTCATTATGGGTAACTGACTCCACCTGGTTATTATATCAGGTGCCTGACCACAGATATGTGACCCCAGATATGTGATTCTACCTAATCATTATGGGTGCCTGACCAGGGCAATTGAGAAACCTCTTGCCCTTCCAAAATAATAGCTAATTTAATTAAGAAACATAATTTAATTAAGAAACATACAGAAACAACAACAACAAAACACCATGTATATCTTTTTCATATCAAGCCCCATAAATGATACGTCATGCAGGTGACTCACGGTAGCAATGCTGGTCCATGGCGTAGAAAACTCCCTGGTGATGAATAATGAGCACCTCTCTATCATTCAACGTAATGCAGGTGCGTTTAGCCTCGATCAGGTCCTCCTTCTTCCCAACTAAATAAGCACTACCAGTTCCATCCTTCTTCTCAGAGGTCATGATCAGCAGGGCGTCTGGTATGAAACGGCTCATGTTAAGAACTCATGAACACTCGAGATTAAAAGAAAAATTAATGTATTGAAGATTTCAATACATGAAATAATTTTTCTTTACCTTAAAACAGCCTGGAGCCTGTCCACAGCTTGTTGCCTCTGAGCTTACTGAGTGTGCGTGGCCCCTAGCTGGGCGTGTTATCAATGGGGCAGGGTGAAGAGCAGTTAGTGGTATCAGCTCTGCAGATCACACACTATGACATTATCTGACTTCAGCACAGGGTCTTCAGAGAATTTGAATGCCATTTCACTGCACTCCCTGGTGAACAGTGATTATCCTATAGCAGGCTCCGTTCACTATTAAATAAGTTTCATGCTCGTGGGGTCTGAGGTATCAAACAAATACTAAATATATGAAAAGTGTTGGTGATAAATACAAACAGTACAACAATACTAACAAATCAGTTTCTAGTTTCTTGTATGCTAGTTTATCAGACGATTAACGGAGACGGGAGAGTTGCCAGTTACTTTCTATTTGATGCAGAAAGCTGACGCACCGCTAAATGTCTTCATAGTAAATGTGTTGTTATATTTCTTCATTTTGTTTTACATTTTACTAAACATTTTATTGTTTCACTTCAGCAGAAATCAGCTTCTGAGTTGATCATAATGAATAGAGGTGTCCAGTCTTGTCCTCTGTTATAGCGGCAGGACGCGCATGCAAAGAAGCCAGAATAACCTGAAAATCAATTTTTTCTGTGTTATTTGAACCCAAGAGTGCAGGTTATACCATTTTTGTCAACATGAATGTCTCTTTCAGTTTTGGATAGGCCTCTAACTATTCAAAGAGATAGTCTGGTTTTGTAATCTATAACTGCCTGGTGACTTTACCAAGGTGGCAGCAGAGTGACTTGTTTTATACTGCATGCAGTACTACAGTGAGACAAGATTTATCCATCTTAAATAGTAAAAAAGGTGGTCACTGATGATCTTAAATCAACAAATGGGAAAAACAGCAATATCTTGCCAATTTAGTCAATACCAGTACACTGCAGTATCCTAGCATTGGGTTTGGTATATAATATGGTGTTCGTACAATATGGTGTTCCACTTGTAGGATCAGAACTGATATGTCAATTAGGGTGACCATATTGCTACATAATCCTTACCTCACCACGTCAACAACTACATCAACAACATCAGTCGGACTAAATAGTGAATGACTTTTATGCCAACTGCTTTTCTTTCTAAGACCACGGAAAGAAACAATGTTCTGTAAAAGACGGTAAACGTTAAACTCATTTGTGTTTCTACCTTCTTTAACGTCTAGCATTTCCCGCTAGTGCACAATGCTGTAACCTAGCGACATGCAGCTAGTTTTACACTGTGCACTTTGTAGGGCGTAGGGAATAGGGTGTCATTTCGGATACAGCCGCAGAGATATTGCGACTGCGCAGACGGTGTTTTGGAATGGTGGTGTAGTTAGCCTGGAGAAAATGTGCAATTAGTTTGTAAATAAGGCATTCGTGTTTTAGATATTACTCTCACCGGCTTTTTGTGTAAGTAAACTATATAATTTATGAAGTAACCAAATATGAGAGCGACAATGAGTAGCCGGGAGAATGAATTAGGTTAGCTACACCGGTTAGCAAACTCATACAGAAGTACAGTAGCTATGGGAGTAGCGTTATATTAGGTTTACATGCATTTTTGAGGATTCAGTTAACTCGGAAGATGATTTAATGATGACAGAGTCAAAAATAATTTTTACATTTCAAATACGGTAAATCAGTTAGCTAAGACATGAGACATGAGCCATGATTTAGGCTTGCGATCTCCTGTAGGGTTGCCAGATTTCCGGCATAAATCGTTTGAACATTGGTGGATTTTTGTTGTACGCTGCGTAATTACAAAGTCAACAAATAAAATAGAAACAACTTGAGGGTTTGTTTGCCTTGTGCTATGGCTAAACACTGACTCGTGTGCTTTTTGATTCATTTCCACAGGTCGTGATGCTGCGGGCATGTGGATTTATCATATTCAGGCGCTTGGTACAGCCTCCTTCCCCGGACAACATCGAGTACCTTCTCCTACAAACCTCCTATGGGGAACACCACTGGACTCCACCCAAAGGTGCAGCTCAGACCCAAGCTCACTACCTGCTAGATCATATTAAGTGTACTTGTGTATAAAAAACAATCAGTGAAGAGCAAAAAGTAATACGTTAACGTCTGTGAAACAGGTCGTTGACAGAAATGGATGTTCACCAGACATGATCATAGTCACATAATCTTTTTAAGCTACTGTACCATAAATGTAAAGGGTGTTTACAATAGAACAGGCACATACACTTATGAACCGGTGTTCCAGGCGGGTCCAGAGTCTACTTGAAAAGGCGGGAATATATCTTGGATGAGCTACCAGGCCTGTTTGTACCACTCGGTGTTGATCTTACTATCCTATGTGCTCCCTCAGGTCACGTCGATCCGGGCGAGGATGACCTGACCACAGCATGGAGGGAGACCCAGGAGGAAGCGGGGCTGGGCACAGACCACTTGCGTGTTGTCGATGGATTTCTGCAAAGACTGCACTATGAGGTGCGCGGTAAGAAAAAGGAGGTCCTCTACTGGCTGGCTGAGCTGCGCGACCCCGGCGTTAGCGTCACGCTGTCCGACGAGCACCAGGACTACCGCTGGGCCAGACTAGACGAGGCATGCAGGCTGGCCAAGTACAAAGATCTGCAGGACACTCTGAAAAACGTACAGCAGTTTCTGGAGACAGGGGGAAACAAACTGTGATGTTTGCATCCACGTTACTGCAGTGGTTAAAATATGGCAGAATCCATCTACGTTCAGCATACTTTAACCTTCCAAAATGGTTTTACACTTTTGAGTTGCAGCGGGGCGGGGTTTATTCTGTGACAATGGGAACAAGGGAGGAAAACATGCCTGACAGGGCACAGTCCATCACATCACAATGCTGACTCACTTTTAATGAAATCAATTCAGTGTTAACACCTGAACAATCTCTTAAAGCATATGGCACTGACTGAGAGTTTCATACAAGAGGTTTAAATAGCAGAGGATGGGATTGAGGAAATTTAGTAGAAGTAAGACCCAACAATACGGTCTCTGGCAGTCTGGGATGCAATCCTGTGCGCTGGTAATGGAGGTGGCAGGTGGAGCAAAAGTCACCATTGGGCCAGAATTGATCACAGTTGGCATCAAGTACCAAAGCCTATACAGTACTGTGCAAAAGTCTTAGGCCACTATTACATTAGTTGTTTTAATATAACATGTTGTCAATGAACGGACCCAAAAATTGCAAACTTGGATTTGTCACTCACACATAATACTCGTTTCCACTGGTCTTCATTCCAGTCTTTGAGAGCTTTAGCAGATCTAAGCCTTTTCACCCTGTTCCCCTAAAAAACAGTGGTTTCTATTGATCAACTGGTTGTATTCTAATAAAGATACTGAGAAATAATTATATATGGTCATTATACAGTGGTATGAAAAGTGTTTGAACCCTTCCTGATTTCCTATTTTTGTCACATAAGTGTTTCGGAACATCAAACCAAAGAACCAAAGAACTGCAGGCCTCACTTGCCTCAGTTGAGGTCAATGTTCATGCCTCCACCATAAGACAGAGACTGGGCAAAAATGGCCTGCATGGCAGAGTTCCAAGATGAAAACCACTGCTGAGCAAAAAGAACATTTAAAGCTCGTCTCAATTTTTCCAGAACACATCTTGATGATCCCCAAGACTTTTGGGAAAACATTCTGTGGACTGATGAGACAAAAGTTGAACTCTTTGTAAGGTGTGTCCCATTACATCTGGCGTAAAAGTAACACAGCATTTCAGAAAAAGAACTTTATACCAACAGTAAAATATGGTGGTGGTAGTCTGATGGTCTGGGGCTGTTTTGCTGCTTCAGGACCTGGAAGACTTGCTGTGATAAGTGGAACTATGAATTCTGCTGTCTACCAAAAATCCTGAAGGAGAATGTCTGGCCATCTGTTGGTGACCTCAATCTGAAACTAACTTGGTTTCTGCAGCAGGACAAAGATCCAAAACACACCAGCAAGTCCAGCTCTGAATAGCTGAAGAAAAACAAAATGAAGGCTTTGGAGTGGCCTAGTCAAAGTCCTGACCTGAATCCTATTGAGATGCTGTGGCATCACCTTAAAAGGCCGTTCATGCTCGAAAACCCTCCATTGTGGCTGAATTACAACAATTCTTCAAAGATATGTGGCCAAAATTCCTCCTCAACACTGTGAAAGACTCATTGCAAGTTATCGCTAACACTTGGTTGCAGTTGTTGCTGCTAAGGGCGGCTCAACCAGTTTAGAGGGCAATCACTTTTTCACACAGGGCGATGTAGGTTTGGATTTTTCCTTCCTAAATAATAAACACCTCCATTTAAAAACTACATTTTGTGTTTACTTGTGTTGTCTTTCACTAATATTTAAACTGGTTTGATTTTCCGAAATACGTAAGTGTGACAAACATGCAAAAAAATAGGAAATCAGGAAGGGGGCAAACACTTTACCATTGTTAAAACAGTGATTAATCTAATGTAACGGTGGCCTAAGACTTTTGCACTGTACTGTACTGTATAGCCACCCTAATCTCTGGGTAGGAGCTGGGTCTCCGTTTGTCACATGACCAGACCGGGGATGTAACTACCTACCCTTTTTCTGTCAAAAACATCAATGGTTGAAATGTCACTGTATTCCTAGTGTATAATGTTACCCTGTACAAACATATAACCAAGAAAAACAAAACAATGCATTTATCAATTATTTTCCTCAAGTGAATATTTGTTTAATGTGATTCTGTCTGTTACAACACTACAATAAGAGAAACGAAAGGAACTTAAAGCAAACTATGACGGAATCATTTAGCATCCACCTTAATAAGGCATGGTAAAAGATGGCAAAGTTCACGTCCGCATCGTGTAGCATGTTTAACACACCCATGACACACAAATAATAATAGACAATCCACTGATCGGGAAAATCCGTGGCCGATCAGAGTCGCGAGAGTTTTTTGAGGTTATGAGAAGTCATTTCCAAGATCTGCAGTCTCTACACAGGAAGGGAACGTCAGTTTCTTTAGGATTGCATGGTCTGAAGTGCTGTCCGTATGAAATGTCTGGAACTGGGATCATAAAAAGTCCGTTCCAACAAGTTGCCCCTTAGTTCCAGCTCATTATTCGAGTGCTGAGTGTTGTGGCTCTTCGATTTCAGAGTCGCCCAGGAACGCAAGTCAAGATCCTTGGCTAAATTTGCTGGGATTCAGCAAGGGTGTACCTGAGACCCCGTGTGCTCTCAAGTCCACGACCCAGTCTGTACGGAGGGCACGCTTCTTGGTGCCTCGATTCATCGATGACATTATATAAAACACATTAAAACAAACATGCATACTCTTGAAAAAACAGGACCGGGAGGGGGGACAAATATGAAGGTTGGAGACGATGGGGCTCAAGATTTGCTAATGAGCCAAGCATCCTTGGCAGTCTGTAAAGTCCAACCCTCTACCTCAGAATTGGTAGGCAAACTGCTGAAATAAATCGAGACGGCTAGCAGCAGTCGATCCCCGGTGCACCTAAAGGTGTCACCTACATTTTGCCACAATGAGATCATAAAATAGCTGAATGTGGTTCTGAATGGACTAAAACTCTCAGGTCAACTGCGACATTACGATCCGTGTGCCACCGGTGTTCATGCTGAATCTGCGATCTATAGTGCAATAGCACCTCAAAAGGCAAAATGTTTTCAACACTGCTAATTCAACTCACATGCAGCAAAAGCTTTCCTTCGAAAGAAATCAGGCGCCGTCATCTATCACATACTTACCTCAACGTGTAAAGCCATCAGTCAAACGTGTGATTATGAAATTTTCAGGGGACGTGAGATGTGAAACCAAAAGACAAGGTCTACATGGGGTCTACAGCTACTTTTGGGTATATGGTAGATGACAAATCAAAGGTACACAATTTTGCACTGTACATTTTTCACGCCGGCGTCTGCATTAGGAACACCTGTAGACCTGATTAGTATTGCGGTTAATCAGTCAACCAATTGTGGTGGCAGAACAAATGCGCGAAATGCGGTTTGGAAAGTTTAAAGTTCCAATTTGAACAACTATCTAGGGCCGCAGGGGAGGTCAGGAGCCTATCCAGGAATTCACTGCATGCAGGTACACGTGTTCCCTAGATGTGATACCAGACCAACCTTCGCGTTGCCCAGCTCAGGCCAGGGTTCGAACCCTGGTCCTACATAAGTCTTGTTTCCAGCAGTTGGCCCTTATCCAGACGCCCTTATCCAGCGTGACTTACACCTGATGCAGTCCTTGCTCAAGGACCCAACAGTGGCAACTTGGCAGGGGTGGGATTTGAACCCTCTTCTGGTCGAGAGTACAGTACTTTAACCGCTAGGCCACCACAGTCCCAAACTAGTCCCATACTACTCCATCTAGAGCTTGCGTTTACATTCAAGTCAACATGAGAACAGTGCTATTCAAGCGAGTGTGCCACGGTTGCTGGTGCCAAAAGGGATGGATTACGTATTTCAGTACTTCCTCGAGAGTACAGGTTGCGCTAAGGGCAACACTGCTGATGAGAAGAGTCAGGGTAGAATATCTAGACGTGCCCAAGCTAGGCCACAACTATGGTAGACCCGCGTTCAAGTCCACCAATCTGGACACAACAAGGCCGAGTCCCAATGGTGTTTCTGGCCTCGACTGGTGCTGCACGGTCAAAACTGTCTGCATCTAAAGGCAGGAAGGCTGGCTGTGATTTCCAGCCCCTAGTGACTGACCGAGGACCCAGCAAGCGCAGCGGATAAATATTGGATCGTTCCTCCATGCACACTTATGGAGGACCATTTGATATAAAGCAGCAGTCTGTGACCACGTGGATAAAGGCACTGGCTGGCCTGTGGTTAAGTCGCTTAACATTGTACTTTGAGACCTGGCATGCTTGTTAGCTGGAAGGCAAACCTACACACATCAGACAAAGTGCAAAGTTGTGTACATTCGATACCTTTAAAAGTAAGACTCTGGACAAATCTGACAGCTAGTGAGGCAATCTATGAAACCGATGACTGATTTGGAACAGACCCACTGAGAAGCGTGAGTATTCAAAAGCCCTGAGGTTTTGAGGCAGGCTTGGGGAAGACGGACGCCGGTGTGTCCGAAGCTTGGTGCTACCTCGGCCAGGAGTCAGTAAAACACCACTGCACCTCCAGAAAAAGAGCTTACCTACAACAGGACTTGCCTACAGACGTCCGCCGCTTACAGGGGCTCGGAAATCTCAGGGCGGGGTTATGGCTCACATTTAATACGAGTTTAAAGGAAAAAGCTTGGACGGTGAAGGGACGGACAGAGAGACGGGGTGGAAGATGGTGGAAGAGGGAAGGGAGAGCGTCACTGCGGCGAGGTCAAGACTCCTCGTTCCCAGAGTCTTCCTCGTCACCGAAGCAGTCTGCACTCATTTCACCCGCTGGCCCGCCGGCCTCCGCTTCATCATCATCGTCGTCTTCTTCCTCGATGTCGTCGTCATACAGGTCGTCATAGAGCAGGTCGGAGCTGCTGTCGTGGGAAGGCACTTTGGTCGGGATGCAGTACTCGTCCAGCGTGGTGGGAACCTTCACACCGTCCCGCTCGGCGTCTGCTTTGGTGGCCAGCACTTGTTTCCTGCGCATGATAAGAAAGGCTCGATCAGCTCAAACGCAACTGTATGTCCTGGTTCAGGGACTACAGGCAAACTTTGTTACGTTTGGTAACCATGACGATTTTAGTCAGGTTCTCATTGAGGGCAAACAATAACAATATACAGGATAACAATAAAAAGTGTGCTTACATGCACTTACAGTGGGGCAAACAAATATTTAGTCAGCCACTGATTGTGCAAGTTCTCCTACTTAGAAAGTTGAGAGGCGTCTATAATTTTCATCATAGGTACTTCAACTATGAGAGACAAAATGAGGGGGGAAAAAATCCAGGGAATCACATTGTAGGATTTCTTTTTTTAAAGAATTTAAATGTAAATCATGGTGGAAAATAAGTATTTGGTCACTCACAAAAAAGCAAGATTTCTGGCTCTCACAGACCTGTAACTTCTTGTTTAAGAAGCTCTTCTGTCCTCCACTCGTTACCTGTATTAATGTCACCTGTTTGAGCTCGTTACCTGTATAATAGAAACCTGTCCACAGCCTCAAACTGTCAGACTGCAAACTCAACCATGGCCAAGAGCAAAGAACTATCAAAGGACACCAGGAATAAAACTGTAGGCCTGCACCAGTCTGGGAAGAGTGAATCTACAATAGACAAGCAGGTTGGTGTGAATAAATCAACTGTGGAAGCAATTGTAAGAAAATGGAAATGGAAGACAAGCAATTGTAAGAAAATGGAAGACAAGACCATTGATAATCTCCCTCGATCTGGGGCTCCACGCAAGATCTCATCCCGTGGGGTCAAAATGATCATGAGAACGGTGAGCAAAAATCCCAAAACTACACGGAGGGACCTGATGAATGACCTTCAGAGAGCTGGGACCAAAGTAACAAAGGCTACCATCAGTAACACACTACTCCAAAAGGGACTCGGATCCTGCAGTGCCAGGCGTGCCCCCCTGCTTAAGCCAGTACATGTCCAGGCCCGTCTGAAGTTTGCCAGAGAGCATATGGATGATCCAGAAGAGAATTGGGAGAATATCATGTGGTCAGATGAAACCAAAATAGAACTTTTTGGTAAAAAGTCAACTCGTTGTGTTTGGAGGAAGAAGAATGCTGAGGAAGAATGCTTGAGGTGCCATCACAAGAACACTACTACTGTGAAGCATGGGGGTGGAAACATTCATGCTTTGGGCTGTGTTTCTGCAAAGGGGGACAGGACGGCTGATCCGTGTCAGGCGAAGAATGAACGGGGCAGTATCGTGAGATTTTAGCCCAAACCTCCTTCACACCAGTGAGAAGCAGAAGATGGAACGTGGGGGGTCTTCCAGCATGACAATGATCACACACACACTTCTCGGACAAACGAAGGAGTGGCTCCATAAAAAGCATTTCAAGGTCCTGGAGTGTGGCCCAGCCAGTCTCCAGACCTCAACCCCATAGAAAATGTGTTGGGGGAGTTGAACAGTCCGTGTTGCCCCAAAACATTTCACGGCTCTTAGAGGAGATCTGCATGGAGGAATGGGCCAAAATACAGCTTACAGTGTGCGCCAACTGGTGAAGACTTACAGGAAATGTCTGGACCTATGTCATTTGCCAACTAGGCTATGATACAAAGTATTGAGTTGACTTTTTATTGACCAAATTACTCATGTTCCACCATAATGGACAATTAAATTCTTTAAAAAATCACCCCACAATGTGATTTCCTGGATTTCTTTTTCTCATTTGTCTCTAATAGCTGAAGTGTACCTATGATGGAAATGACAGACCCTCTCTCATCTTTCAAGTCGGAGAGAACTTGCTCAATCAGGGCTGACTAAACACTTTATCTGCCCCACTTGAATCTGATGAACTGACAGAAAAAAATCAGATGTTGTCAATAATCGCCTCAACGAGTTAACCTGCACACTTAATATTCAGAGATTGGGAAACCTCCCGGATTACATGACTCTGGTAGTAATCGGATTGATACTTTGCAACCAGCCAATAATCCATAGGAAATATGTGACAAAACTTAGTACTTTAATATTAAATGAATTTCAAAGTATTCATTTTATTGAGTACTAACTGCGTTTCGGAGTGTCCCCAAAGTATTCGCAGCGTTTTGCTGCCTTTAATTCTGGTGGCACGTGTTATTCTGGGTTGCCAGATCAGTGAGAAAACCTTCTAAAGTCAATGGAAAAAGAGATCAAAATAAAACCAAGTCTTTACAAATATCGGACCTGGCAAACCATGGGGTATACGCTTGGTACAGGCGCAGTCTGAAAACAAGATTATAATTGGGTTTAATGCGTATACATGTACGAGTACCCATTTACTGGGGAAAAAACCGGATTTCTTAATTGATTTCTAGATCCGAGTACGCTTTGTATACATGACCACTTGAAAAAAATCGGATCATAATCTGCAGAAATCCAATCATATCGGATTATTAAGTGCATGTTACACACACTCAGTTATTAGGCCACTCGGGTGGTGGGTAGCACAGCACCAGCAATTCGCTAAAACACGGTCGAGGTCTCGATGGGCCTACGACCGGTTAGCCATGGTGATGGTTCTTCTAGTTTATAAGGCTGGTACAGCATGCATATTGGACATCTGATGTAATAAGTAAGTGAAAGCTATGTTTGAAAGCAAGAGAGGATCATGTGCTATAGAGCACAGAAAGCAAAGCGTTCGTACGGATGATCTTCGAATTACTCCTTGTCCTTTCCTTGCTGTCCTCCATTTGGGGAACATGACTGAAGGTCCACGTTAGCCGGGGGGGGGAAAAGGGTTGGGCTCGTTCAAAGTGAGGATCCACGATCAGCAGATGGTCTACGAGAAGAAGCAAATACCAGGCTGTTGGGAGCTAACTGTTCACCATGCGGGATTTAGAGAACAAACACATTCCTGAACTTTGGAGTTAAAATAACTTCTTCGGGCACCCCGGTGGGCAGTGGTCCAGTTTGCTAGTATTCTAGGAAACACTACATAGAGCCTACATTTCTGGGGATAGGTGCCAGACCTCTGTAGGGTTGGGAATCGAAACCGAGGTTCCGATTTGGAAAGTTGTCATTTTTATGTCAAGCCGTTTTTCCATGTAAACCTATAGTAACATGCCTAAAGGAAAAAAACCGAGTACTGCTTGACCACAGTTCTCGTCATTTCGCAGTAGAGATGACTTTATTGACCATATACCTCAGAGAAGTTTGATGTTCCCAAGTCCACTGCTTTAATACATTAAGCAATGGTAAGCTTTTTACTTATGAATGGAAAGAAGAAAGCTAAGTAAAATGGTGACTTTTGAAGGTTGAAATATAAAACCAAATTTTCTATTCCTGTTATACTGGCCACATTTTTTCCTGACCATGTTTGGAATCAAAAAACATTGGGAACCGGGACCCGAACGCGAATTAGAACAAAAAAAAAAAAAAATTATAATGCTACCCAACCTAGACTCGTGACCCTGACCAGGAAAGCCGGTTTAAAGCTTGAAAAAATGTACAAAAATATTGCCTCATCGAAAAATGTGGTTCATTTATTTCATCTAGGATTCTTGGTTAAAACGAAAAAAAAAAAAAAAAAAAAAAAAAAAAAGGCATTACTAAATTATATCCTAAAGCTCATATTGGTAAATTAACTATAAAAAACCCACAGTACTGTGCAAGTCAATATTTTTCAGTGTATATTATATTCTGCTAAATTATTTTTAAGATTTTATAGTCACTGCACTATTTCATAGTTTACAGTTAAGCGCTGTTAGTTCCCCGTTACTCCGTTCTTATGGCAGGACCCGAACAGGTCAGGTCAAGTCAAATTGGGTGGTGGTGGATCATTATCTGTAGTGCAGTCACACTGAGGTGGTGGTGGTGTGGTGTGTGTTTGGTTGTGTGTTGAACTGACACGGGTAGATGAGACACGGCAGTGTGTGCGGAGATATTAAAAACAAAATGCATTTTCTGGAAAGGACCACCCCCCGTTATAACATAAATAGGTTATCCACACCTGAGTGCACTGTCTCCAGCCACACCCAGGCCTGATTTATTGCCACACCTGCTCTCAATAAACAAACATCACTGAAAAACCGGACTGCTGACAAAAGCCAAGTACCACCAGAGAATCCAAAAGAAAATTTAGGAACAATTGAGAAAGGAAGAATCTATCAGTCGGGAAAGGGTTTAAAACCATCTAAAAGCTTGGGACTCCAGCGAACCACAGTGAGAGCATTATCCACAAATGGCAAAAGACATGGCTTTGGACTCATGACGTTAGTTTCGCTCTTAGATTTATATCTACGCCGACCAAGGAGGTTGGGTCCCTTTTGGAGTCTTGGTCCTCCAAGGTTCTCCTAAACTAGGGAGTTTTCCTTGGCCCCTGTCGCCTAGGGCTTGCTCATTTGAGATTGGACGTAGTTATTAGGAGATAATCTAAACTTGTAAAGTTGCTTTGAGACAATGCTCCATTGTAAAAAGCGCTATATAAATAAATCTGACTTGACTTGACTTGACATGGAACAGTGGGGAACCTTCCCAGGAGTGGCCGGCCGACCAAAATTACCCCAAGAGCGCAGCGACGACTCATCCAAGAGGTCACAGAAGACCCCACAACAACATCCAAAGACTGCAGGCCTCACAGTTAAGGTCAGTGTTCATGCCTCCACCATAAGAAAGAGACTGTGTTTACTTGTGTTGTCTTTGACTAATATTTAAAATTGGTTTGATGTTCCGAAACACTTAAGTTTGACAAACGTGACAAAAGATAGGAAATCAGGAAGGGGGCAAACACTTTCACACCACTGTATATAGACATCCGGTGATTAGTGGAACAATGTGTCTACGCCATATGTATCGACTACGGCATTACCTGACATTTTGCGTAGGGTTCCACCTCTCCGAAGGTAACTCTCCGCTCTGTGGGTCGTCCACAGGAGGATGCAGGATGGAAATGCACACATCACCATTCTAATGTGCAGACATAACCCTTATAATATTAGGATCAAAGTCCAAGCATGGAGGATGTAACTGTATAATACATAATTATTGTATCGCTCACCTCGTATATGTTTGGGTGCCACATCTTGGTTAGGAAACGAAAGGTTGGTGGTGAGTACGGGTAGTCGATAGGGAACTTTATGTGAGCCTGGAGAGAAAACAAATGTGTCAGATACGAGTGTGTGTGTGTGTGCAACATGTACAGAGACACTAAAAACACACATGGTCTGGACTATGGGGTTCAAGGTGTGAGAGAGGCAGCTTTAGCTCCACCTGGCGGATTTCGAAAGCAATTTGACTATTTGTAAATGTTTGTATTTTTTGATACAGAACACTAAGGTTCAGTTGAAACGGACTGAATAGACCTATAAAGATATACACTAATTTCATTTAAGATCATTACTAAAGACTTTTTTCCAGAAGTTTTACATAAACCAGTTTCTCAAGCTTCATGTCCTGATATCTCATATGGCATGAAAACTGATCACTTCATATTTAGATAACTACGTGAGGAGTGCAATGCTGCTGCGCAGATAGCAATATCAGTGAACGTGCATTCGGTATTACTCACGTCACCCAAAAACGCTTTCATTCCCGCAGCCACAGGTTCACAAAACATGAACAGCCAGCCTGAGCTGCCCTACAGTCGTAGAATCAAGCAATTAAAGTCTTAAGGGCTCAACTTTCGGCCTCTTCGAGACAGATCCCGGAAAAAGATTGTCACAATGTCATTTATAGATACTGGGCTGTTTTATTACAGATGGTACAATGTTTTAAAACCACATTTCATAGAGTTGCTATGTTTTCTTTAAATATCTCAAGATGACGATGCAGACAGCAAGAATCAGTTTTTTAATGGCCAATGCCGACATTTGTTTGTTTGTTTCTTTGACATTGCTATCAGCATCAGTGGACATTCAAGGTTACACCAACACCAGTTACACACACACACATATTTGATATATATATATTTTACACACATACACACACATACATACTCCAGTCAATGCCAATTTAGCATAATCAACTAGTCTAACACGCATATATTTGGACTGTGGGAAACCAGAGTAGCTGGAGTAAACCCACGCAGACCCGGGGAAGACATGCAGACTCCACACAGAAAGGACCCAGCTGTTCCACCCTGGGATTAAACCAGGATCCCTTGGGTGAGGTTACCACACCGAGCCAACACGCCGCACACGCCAATTTTAGAAAGGAGCATGTGACCGATGGCCAATATATAATGTCAATATACCTTTTTCTCTTAATTTACCACTTACAGCACAATGCTTGAACAGCCTTGCTAAAAAGCGGTAAGCTTTAGTTGGAAGAGTCTTGGACTGAACTGTCACCCTCTGTAAAGTCCAGTATCTTTCACGTACAGTCTTTGGAGGAGTCTGTATTAGCAGCACCACCTCGTTATTATAGCGTGCACAGAAAACATTTGGGTAAAAAACTAACTCACGGATGCTCTATTTCAGCCCTCCCACTGAGACGCCATTGATATCCAACCGAGCTATAAACAGCTTATTAAGGATCACAACACCTGGATGGAGGAGTGAGAAAAGCTCAATTCGGATGGGACTCCATTCTGGACAGGCCATAAATAATAAATTTTTCACATGTACTAAACTTCTGAGCACCACTGTGTCAGATGTGAAAAATTGGGGGTTGGTCTTACATTTACATCACAGTGGGACTGCAGTGGCTAAGCGGTTAAGGTTTACAAGACTATGGCCCAGAACGTCCATGTTCCAAATCCCAACCTCTGACAAGCTTGCTCCTTCAGCAAAGGCTTTAAACTCTTGGATTTTGTAAGAGTATTTGAGTTTATAGATAGTATGCTGCTAAAGGACTCTAAATTGCAAATGTAAGTGGGGCAAAAAAGTATTAGAAGCCACTGATTGTGCAAGTTCTCCTACTTCGGAAAGATGAGAGAGGTCTGTAATGTTCATAATAGGGTACACTTCAACTATGAGAGACAAAATGACAAAGGAAGTCCAGGAAATCACATTATAGGGATTTTAAAAAAATTAATTGTAAATTCTGGTGGAAACTAAGTATTTGGTCAATTAAATTGGTTCAACCAATACTGGTAAACATAACCTTTGTTGCAATGACGGAGGTCAAAACGTTTCCTGTAAGTCTTCACCAGGTGGCACACATTGGAGCGTATGTTGGCCCATTCCTCATGCAGATCTCTTGAGCAGTGATTTTGGGGGAACACAGAACTTTCAAAAACTCCTTCCACAATTTCTCTGGGGTTCGTTGCCTCTTCGGTGCCGAGCGGTTGTGGTGTTGGGATCATCGGTATGCTGGAAGACCAAGTCATGTCAATCTTCAATGATTTAAAGATGATGGTAGGAGGTTCATTCCCGTTTCATTCTCCCCTCCCCCCCCCCCCCTCACCCCCCCCACCCAACCCCCCTCCCAACAGATCGGGTCGCCTGTCTCCTTTGCCAGAAAAAAAACAGCCCCACAAGCATGATGTTTCCACCCCCATGCTTCACAGTAGTTATGGTGCAACTCCGCATTCTTCTTCCCCAAAAACAGGAGTTGAAGCTTTTACCAAAAAATTCTATTTTGGTTCATCTGACCACATGATATCTCCCAAATCCTCTTTTTGATTCATTCATATGCTCTCTGGAAAAACTTCAGACGGGCCTGGACAGTACTGGCTACTGCCCAAGGGTTGAAGATCTTGTGGAGCCCCAGATCGAAAGATTATCAAGGGTCTTGTACGGCCTTCCATTTTCTTACCTTGCTCCCCCAGTTGATTATTCAACAACCTGCTTTGCCATTGTAGAGTCACTCTTCCCAGCCTGGTGCAGGCTACAATTTTCTTCCTGTGTCCTTCAACAGCTCTTTGGTCTTGGCCATGGTTGAGTTTGGAGTCTGATGTTTGAGGATGTGGACAGTTGTTCTTTTATACAGGTAACGAGTAAACAGTGCCATCATACAGGTAACGAGTGGAGGACAGGAAAGAGCTTTCTTAAACACGAAGTTACAGGTCTGTGAGAGCCAGAAATCTTGCTTTTTTGTGAGTGACCAAATAAACTTATTTCCTGGATTTATTTTTTTATCATTTCTCTCTCATAGTGAAGTGTTACCTATGATGAAAAATTACAGACCCCTCTCATCTTTCGCAGTCGGAGGAATTGCAGAATCAGTTCATGAGTCGATACTTTTTTGCCCACTGTATCACTCAAAGCTATTGTTTTTGATTTAAATCCTACCTTAAAGGTCGCCTCCCTGATAGTGCGTGTTTGGGGGTCCAAATAGGCCACCTCCCAGTGGTAAGGTTGACTCCTCCAACTAGCGTTCTGCGGAAAAGCCTTCCACCGGCTCCTCTGCAAAGACTTCAGCTCCAGCAGTCAGGGCCTTTGGGAGCTGGGAAATATGCTGATGGCCATGTAGCCAAGCTTCTACACTCTCCACAAAGCTGGGAAGGAAAAGGTGGAAAATTTAATATATGAACAATGCTATTGTACACTTGTATAACAAAATTTCAATGAATTTCCTTCCACATGCCCCGAGGTGTCGGTTTTACATTATAGATATATATTTTAAAACAACAGAAAGCCTCTGACGCCAAACTTGTACCACGAGGTCAGTGTGTAAAATCTATGACGATCCCCAAAAGGATGTTCCCCAACATTTGTTCTTTTGCGTTTGTTTTATTACAGCAGTTTCTGTTAATCAGTTGATCTTTTGCTTGAGTAGATTCTTTTACAGTTCCAGTCACAGCTACGACACCCGCATGGTAAGTCATGTGATGTGACGCAGACTTGGGGGCAATAGCTCAGACTGTGTCAATGAAGATAGGTGCTGAAGGACAATGCAAACCCAATTGTCCTCGGTCCTTATAAAACCTCCAATGATTATACCCATGAACAGAACTTGGGTTCAAGTAAATTAGGCCTCTTCTCCGGTACCCTCCAGCCTGGCGGCAGACAAACTGCCATTGTTGAAGTGGAAGGACAGGTTGAGGGATCATATCCCTAAAACTGGCAACAGGCACGGCTGCATGGAGCCCTAGCAAAGAGTGCGAAACGAACACGGCTGAGAGTGGTACGTTCTTTCTGCTGCGGATTCATCCATGAACTGAAATGGTCAGAAAGGTTGTACAATGGCACTCATGGTTTACAGCCCTACTCCCTCGGCAGGAGGGGCCGGTTTTTTGGTGCACATAGCGGGGGGGGGGATATTGTGAGGGCAATTTGGCAGCTTAAATTGTGGAGAAAAAGTGACAAAATATTAAAAAAAGGAAAATAAATAGGTTAATGTTAATTTAAGGTATGTCTTTGGACATGGGAGGGGGAAACTAGATCACCCAGAGAAGAGAAACCCACGCGACACAGGAGGAGAACACGGACATGTGCGCCGGCGTGCTAACACTTGCACCAAGTTACACGAAAAGGGAGTGTGTCACTAATAACACACAGCACAGGCACAAGCTGGGAGGGCAAGTGCCGTAAGATAATCCACAGCTGTATCATTCACCAATTGTGATTCCCTTGCGTTTATACTAGGAATTTTTTACAACAAAAAATAAATCAAAGAGAAGCCCTGAATTTTCACAGAATATGTGTAAGATGGACAAAACCTTCCACTAAAAAGGTCCACCAACAAACGAGTTGTTGCTACCCAACAGCAACAATTACCTACCCCCTGCCATAACACTGAATGCTACAGAAAGGGCATAATGGTTATAATAACAATACGAATCATCATTTTCGCAAAGTGCAAGTAGCACGATGGAACTCATATTTCATAAGAGAAGAATGACAGAGTGTATTTCAATTATAGGGTTATGTCTTTTGTATAGTATACAGTTGGCAAAAAGTATTTAGTCAGGCCAAGAAGTTCTCCTACTTAGAAATATGAAGAGGTCTGCTAATTTTCATCAGGGTACACGTCATGATGAGAGACAAAATGAGATTTACACATCTACACATTGTGAGGATTTTTAAAAGAATTTAATTGTAAATCATGGTGGAAAATAAGTATTGGTACCCACAAAAAAGCAAGATTTCTGGCTCTCAACAGACCGGTAACTTCTGGTTAAGAAGCTCTTCTGTTCCCAACTCGTTTAACTGTATTAATGGCACCTGTTTGACCTCGTTACATGTATAAAAGACACCTGTCCCAAGCCTCAAAACAGTCAGACTCCAAACGCAAACCATGGCCAAGACCAAAGAGTGTTGAGGACACCAGGACGGAAAATTGTAGACCTGCCCAGGCTGGGAAGAGTGAATCTACAATAGGGCAAGCAGGTTGGTGTGAAAAATCAACTGTGGGGCAATTGTAAGAAAATAGAAGGACATTCACGACCATTGATTAATCTCCCTCGATTGGTTCCCCACGCAAGATCTCATCCCGGGGATCAAAATGATCATGAGAACAGTGAGCAAATTCCCAGAACACACGGAGGGACTGATTGAATGACCTGCAGAGAGCTGGGACCAAAGTTAAAAAGGCTACAATCAGGAAAACACTACCACCGAAGGGACTCAGATCCTGCAAGTGCCAGGCTTGCCCCCCTGCTTAAGACAGTACATGTCCAGGTATGTCTGAAGTTGCCAGGAGAGCATATGGATGATCCAGGAAGAGGATTGGGAGGAGAATATCATTGGGTCAGATGATGAAACCAAAATATAAACTGGGAAGACTTACAGGAACGTTTTGACCTCTGTCTTGCCAACAAAGGTTATGTTACAAGTATCTCTTTACGGTTGAACTTTTGTTATTGACCAAATACTTATTTTCCACCATTGATTTTACAATTAAATTCTTTTAAAAAATCCTACAATGTTTATCCTGGATTTTTTTCCTATTTTTGTCTTCTCATAGGGGACGTGTACCTATGATGGGCCCTCTCTCAATTTCTAAGTAGAAAAAGTTGCCACAATCAGTGGATGACTAAATACCTTTTTTTGCCCCACTGTCTGTGGTGTGCTTACACCATGTGTACTTGGGCAACGTGGCAGCAGAGTGGATGATACGTTGTGGTGTGAAAAGTCGTGCTGTCACCACAGATATCCTCATGGTGAGAACACTTCAAAGGTTGGATCTAACGGTTGTTAAATCTGTTTAGAATGTTACAAGGTGAGCTTACAATTTACACCATGTCAAGCTTAGCACAAAAACATTTTCAGATTTATCACGTAGGAATTTGGAGAAACGCACTCTGAATTCTGAAAAATGCAAAATTAACCTGGAATGGATGATTACTCCGCTGTAGCTTTAAATAATCCAAGGTCTTGACCAGATCACTTCATTTGGCGGTCGTTTTCAGTTCAACAACAACTGGATCAGTGATTATTTTGCATTGTATACATGCATTTGGCATTAAAACTGACTCATCTAGACTCCATGTCTCTGGTGGCACACGATAACATGTGGCACTGACCTCCTAAATTCTTATTTTCAGTAGAATAAGCAGGGACACTGGTCAGAAAGAGTAGTAACATTGTTCTGTTCACCAACATCATTGGGTCTGTAATGGCACTGGACTACGAGGACCACAGTGCAAAGCTTATAAGATTTAACTGCGTCCTGTGATACAACAAATGTGAGGAGCCAGGGTTTGTCTGGGTCCACCATTTTCAACATCCGAAAGAGAGCTTATAGGCGTTCTTAAAAAGTCCAGTATTTAACAAAACGTATGCAGATCTTGTTTACACTGACGAGGGACACTTCTTGCCTGTATAAATCTTCTTGAAGGAGTAATTTAATCATATTAAGTACACCCACTATGCTGTGGCCTCTAAAAGAACCATGAGTCCAAACTAGTCTGTAAATGTGAGCAGCTTTATAGTCCCTGTCTGCCAGGATCTTAATCTGTCTAAGAACTGCCTAGACAAACACTTGGCATAACAGCTACAGTGGAGTCCATGCCCAGGCATGCTTCCTGACTTTGGGGGGCAAAAAATATAGTAGACTAACTTATGATGGGAAATATCACATCTCAAAACAGTTTCATTACAAGCAGCCCAAAATCCAATATAACCAGAAGTGTCAGGGAAGCAGTCTCTTCTTTGTTAACTCTTATTAATATATCACCAAGCCCTAATTAGAAAAGGGTGTTATAGTCATAAAATATACTGTTATCAAAATCATCGATTATTGTTTGGTGTACCACAGTTTCCTCCTACATTCAAAAGACATGTGTTAAGTCTATGTGCATGTGCCCTGGGATGTCAGAGAGTGTATCTGGCCCCGGCCACCCCATCCTGGGTCACCACTGCCGGGTGAATGAAACCCACTGGCAGTGTATAAGGGACAGGAGGGATCTGTCATGGGATCATCCTCCAGTGCTGCAAAAGTGCCCCCCATCCAGCCTTGTGATGGACTGGTTGGCCTGCATACTGTTCTCCAGGGACAGGAGAGATAGGGACTGTGGTGACTTAGCGGTTAAAGTACTGGACCTTGGGCCAGAGGGTTCAGGGGTTCCAGGGTTCAAATACGACCTCTACCAAACCATCCACTGATTTGGTCCTTGAGCATGGCCCTTAGTCCGCTATAGCTTGGATTGCAAGATTGTATCAGCTGTTGACTGCTCGGGATAAATATGTCTTTTAAATGACTAAATGTAAATTTATATAAGAATACTTGGATGGTGCTCTCATGATTCTGACCAGAAAACGCAGAGGTCGTTTAATTTTAAATAAAGCATTTCCAAAAACCACCCTATGTTTTCATGTCACTACTGAGACAGGTAGAGCCTTATTTGCCTTGTAGACTAGAAACTGAGACTGCACCCCTGTACCCCATGGCCACATGCGGTGTAGTTCAACTGCATTATTTTGTGTCACCAATGAACACATATTTTGCAGTTAAGTACCCCTTTTTGTGTTTTACTCTAAAATGGTTCAGTATTCTGAGTTATACATACAGTATTTCAAAACAACATAGACAGACAATCTGAAAACAATATTGTGATATCCGGCAGTCATACTCACCAGCCCACAGAGCAAAGCAATTATTTCTTCGATTACTGATATATCTGCACAAATTAACTGAAGGCAAAAGAGACTTGATGATTTAAACAAAAACAGATACAAACCCCGCTGCTGCATTACCTTTACACGCTATAGCTTCCCCAGAGATGTTAGAAGTTCCTGGGGATCAAACTTCTTTCCACATGTATTTAGATTACGATTTGTGAAGCTTAACTTGCTTAATACTTAAAAGCAGAGCTGTACTGACTTTGGAGTTGATCAGAACTTGGGTATTTAAGAGAAACGTAGCTGAACCACTGATCTAACGCTACTGCAATACGGGGAGGGACGCGTCCTGTATAATATTCCACCTAACCTCTTGTATCCTGGCTAAATCATAGCCACAACTCGATCTTTTAATGGTGTTTATGTATATTAAATCAGTATTACGGCTGTCACGAGCGCGGGCACGCGATCCTCTGGCGGTGTCTCTGATCACAGCTGATCCGCTGCTTGTTTACATTCGGTTCCTTTAGCCTGCTAAGCTAACGCAAGCCCCCGAAAACACGCTCGAGACAAGCCCACGAATTAAAAGCCTTTTGACTAAAGACATTCGCACATGGTTTAACACGGAGCTCTTCGCCTACCCTACAATCCCGGGGACCGAACAAAACGCGCTAAACGCTGTCATAAACGCACTGCACATGCAAAATATGGCTTTCACCGTCCATAAACAACAATCACTCCGTCCACGCTTCCGGTGAGCGCGAGTCATTACGTCCTGCGTCATGACGTACGCACCGAACCAGAAGGTTCGAAAAAGCTAAGTTTAGTCTTAACACTTTGTGGACGAATTTATTTTAAATACGTTAATTAATTCAGTTCTGTAATACTTTCATATACGTTTAATCATATTGTGGGTCTTGGGGAGCAGGGACCTAACAGGTAGCACTGGGCACAAGGCAGTAATCAACCAAAGACAGGGTGCCAATTCATCGCAGGGCACGTGCACACACATACACTCATTGGGGACACTTTAGAGACTGGCCTAACGCATGGATTTGGAATGTGGAACCCATGCAGACAGTTGGAGAACATGCAAACTCCACACAGGTGAGTTGAACAGTGAGGCAATGGCACTGACCGATGGACTATGCTGTTTATAGAGGATTGCTCCGGCCCATGTTGCTCCAAGCTGTTTTGATCAAGTCCAAGCTACTTAGTGGTGGTACATGCTGGTCTAAATTAGTTAAGCTTGTCCTGGTTTTAATTGGTCCAGTCTTGTTTACACTGGTCCAAGCTGGTTTGGGATGATCTGTGCTGGTCGAGGTTTGTTCAGTCCCATGTTGCTCCAAACTGTTTAGGGCTAGTCCAAGCTGCTCTGTGGTGGTCCACACCAGTTAATGCTGACCCAAGCAGGTTTATGATGGTCTGTACTGGTCTAAACTAGTTATGCTGATCCCAAGTAGTTATTGTTGGCCCATGCTGGTTTGTGCTGATCCAATCTGGTTCAAACTGTTTTGTGCTGGTCCGTGCTGTATATGGGGGTTTGTCGTGGGTCATGTTGCTCCAAGCTGTTTAGGGCTAGTTTGGTGGTTTGTGCTGGTGTAAACTAGTTATGCTTGTCCTAAGTAGTTAATCCTCACCCATACTGGTTTGTGCTATTTTTTTTACAGGTTTTGCTGTGTCCAGCAGCTGATCCTACCAGAGCCACAAGAGCTGTGGGCATTTATATTTTCAACTTAATTTATACATTTAGTTCGTAATATGTGTAGGTATCCCTTTTCATATTTGTGTTCTTAATACGCTTCTGAATAAAAAATGAATGGTGGGCCGTTTGTCCATATTTGCGCGGATTGGTCGAACCTGGCGTCAATCATTCCGAGGGCACGTCGCCAAACAGGAACCAGAGAATGGGAGGTGCACAAACCGAAGATGGCGTCCCGCGATGAAGCAGGAAAACACCTTTCGCTTTCGTTCGTATTCCTCACTCGGGTGTCCTGAGCGGATGTTTTCCAACTGAAGAAGGCTGAGAAGATTTTTTCGGGGATTGAAGACAGAGCAGGTAAAAGTAAAACTGTTATCAACTGCCCAACAGTTTGAGTCGGGGCGGTGGCAAGAGGAAGCTACTGTTGGTTAGCGTTCTGTTTCATATCCTACCTGTTTTGCGGCGCCTCATGCCTCGTGTACAATAATTGGCTAGTGTAATCTGGTTCTGGAACGTGATTGGATAATCACGTAGACTGACAACGGTACGGTGAACTGTTCGCCAATCCTAGCGTAAGAGGCGGGATTTGTTGGAATACGGTTGGGGAAAAGAACAGGCCTGGAACGGCAGCTAGTACGAAATTGGACTTCGGTTTCGAACCTTCGTGAGCGAGTCAGCTGATAGGTTTTGCGTGATCGAGGATTTAAAAAGGTTTGGAAGTAAAATTCGTTTGAACGCTATGAATGAATTGATATACATGGTTTACTGAGACTTGACAGTCAAATAAGAAGGAACAAGAGAAACCAGCTTGGCCAGATAACATCTGATGATCTGGCTTTTTATGTCACCAATGTAAACTAATGAGTCACTCGAAGTTTAGGGCTGAGCGATGTGATGATATGATATTGGTATTACAATATTTTAAAATTATACACTTTTCTCAGGACCTTTAAGTGTCGGTGCTTCTTTGACTCCATTGTCACTCGTTAACAAGTTTTTATGTCACCAAGCAGATTACCGAGCCATTAGAAGTTCACTGCTGGTCAATACGATATTACGATGTTGATATTGCAATACTTTTCTTGTTACTTTCATGTCAGTGCTTCAATAACACTTGTTGACCCTTATTTAAAAACGAGTAACTAATGAGTCATTGTGAGTTTTGGACTGGTTGATGTGATATTGATATTGCGGATATTAACAATGTGTAACATTTTTGTTACTAGTATATCGAGGATGTCATCAGGTTTTATCATAATGAGTTCAGTTACACCTGTTTAAAAACAATCACTTTACTAAGTATGGAATAATATTTGAATAGTAGTTTTTAAGAATCTGTCGCTACGGATGCATTTCATCTGCGATCATGTATGTCGTGACAAATGTTATGTATCGTAAAAATGTTTTAAATATTGTCATTATAATATTTTTAGCATATAACCCACCTCTAGTGATAACCACTTGCTCCACGGGCCAACTTCTTACACCAAAGCATGCTAATGAGTCTTCATGGCTGGACGATATGATAATAAGATTGTGATACCCCAGTATATTACCGGTGAGAGCCGTAGCTTTTGTTGCCAGTGATTTTATTACTCCTTTGTCACAAATTGCAGTACATTGGTATGATACACTTTTCATGGTGTTGCTAGTACTTTTACGTGTCAGCGCTTTAACAGCTCCTTTTCCACCTGTAAAAACAAGTTACCAATGTCACCCAGCCAATTACAATGAATCACTGAATGTCTAAGGATGGCTGATATGGTGTTGATATCGCAATATACAGTGGTGCTTGAAAGTTTGTGAACCCTTTACAATTTTCTATATTTCTTCATAAATATGACCTAAAACATCATCAGACTTTCACACAAGTCCTAAAAGTAGATAAAGAGAACCCAGTTACACAAATGAAGCTAAAATATTATACTTGGGGTTTTTATTTATTTATTTTTAGGAAAATGATCCAATATTACATATTAGTGAGAGGCAAAAGTATGTGAACTTTGCTTTCAGTAACTGGTGTGACCCCCCTGTGCAGCAATAACTGCAGCTAAACGTTTCCTGTAACTATTGATCAGTCCTGCACACCGGCTTGGAGGAATTTTAGCCCATTCCTCCGTACAGAACAGCTTCATCTCTGGGATGTTGGTGGGTTTCCTCACATTAGCTGCTCACTTCAGGTCCTTCCACAACATTTCGATTGGATTAAGGTCAGGACTTTGACTTGGCCATTCCAAAACATGAACTTTATTCTTCTTTAACCATTCTTTGGTTAGAACGGCTTGTGTGCTTAGGGTCGTTGTCCTGCTGCATGACCCACCTTCTCTTGAGATTCAGTTCATGGACAGATGTCCTGACATTTTCCTTTAGAATTCTCTGATATAATTCAGAATCCATTGTTCCATCAATGATGGCAAGCCGTCCTGGCCCAGATGCAGCAAAAACAGGCCCAAAACCATGATACTACCACCACCATGTTTCACAGATGGGATAAAGGTTCTTATGCTGGAATGCAGTGTTTTCCTTTCTCCAAACTTAATGCTTTTCTTTTAAACCAAAAAGTTCTATTTTGGTCTCATCCATCCACAAAACATTCTTCCAATAGCCTTCTGGGCTCGTCCACATGATCTTTAGCAAACTGCAGTCGAGCAGCAATGTTCTTTTTGGAGAGCAGTGACTTTCTCCTTGCAACCCTGCCATGCACACCATTGTTGTTCAGTGTTCTTCTGATGGTGGACTCATGAACATTAACATTAGCCAATGTGGGAGAGGCCTTCAGTAGTTTAGAAGTTACCCTGGGGTCCTTTGTGACCTCGCCAACTATTACAAACCTTGCTCTTGGAGTGATCTTTGTTGGTCGACCACTCCTGGGGAGGGTAACAATGGTCTTGAAATTTCCTCCATTTGTACACAATCTGTCTGATTGTGGATTGGTGGAGTCCAAACTCTTTAGAGATGGTTTTGTAACCTTTTCCAGCCTGATGAGCATCAACAACTCTTTTTCTGAGGTCCTCAGAAATCTCCTTTGTTCGTGCCATGATACACTTCCACAAACGTGTTGTGAAGAGCAGACTTTGATAGATCCCTGTTCCTTAAATAAAACAGGGTGCCCACTCACACCTGATTGGCATCCCATTGATTGAAAACACCTGACTCTAATCTCACCCTCAAATTAACTGCTAATCCTAGAGGTTCACATACTTTTGCCACTCACTAATGTGTAATATTGGATCATTTTCCTCAATAAATAAATGACCAAGTATAATTTTTGTCTCACTTGTGTAACTGGGTTCTCTTTATCTACTTTTAGGACTTGTGTGAAAATCTGATGATGTTTTAGGTCATGTTTATGCAGAAATATAGGAAATTATAAAGGGTTCACAAACTTTCAAGCACCACTGTGTTCAATTTGTGATACATTTTCATACTGGCTTTAGGTGTCGGTGCTTATAGGAGTCTGTTGTCACTGATTATAACAAATGAGAAAATCAGATTTTGTCCAAACTCTTGTTTTCTTTTATTTTGCACCTATAGTTTTAGAAATAACAGGTACATGCATTTGAAAGCACAGTGGTCTGTTGGGATGCTTGGCTCAAAAATGAAATATGAAACTTGTATTAATTTTACCAAGCAAAATGTGAATGAATTCGAGTTTTGAGTATATTTTTCAAAGTTGTGAAAGTGACTGCATTCATTTATTAATTTTCATGCCCTCCTAATCCCCGCATAAATGTGAGGGTCGTGGGGGAGCTGGGGTGTAACTGGCACCGCGGGGTGCCTGCAAATGCGTTTTAATGCGATGATGTTTCCTATAACCACAAGGTAGTGCTTTAAAGGTGAAGTGTTGCAAGTTAGTAAAGGCTGAGTGACTGGATGACTGCTCCCAGGGTTCGATACTGTACAAATTGTACACTTGTATAAAGTTTTGAACGCTCTCTCCATCCATTTCATTATGCAATGCATGTCTTTACTTGTGAAGTTTATTGTCGGATAGTGAGTTACAGAGCTTGAGTCACTTCAAATGACGCACTGTTTCCTTTTTAAGAGCCGTGCCAAAACACTGGATCAAGTTGTCACTCAGTCAACATTACACCAGTTCCACAGTTGGTTAGAACAATAGTACAGTATCAGCACTGGGACATTGACATTAGGTGTGACACCATAATTACAGCACCACCAAATGCTGCCATTACATTTAGTGTTTGCTGCATTGTACCTAGGTTAAAAGGTAGTGTTGCATTAGGTTTTGCTTGCTGTTCACCACCCTTGAGCAGCACAAAACTGGAAATGGGAAGTTAGTTCACTTGCATGGTTTCTTGTATACAAAGACAAAATCATGCAAAGATTTTAATGCTTGATATAAACTATTAACAGTCTAACATGTCTGGGTGTTTTCGGTTTTAGAAGATTAGTCATTAGATGGTAGTCTGTTACAGTCCATCAGGTTCATATTAGAACATTCCAGAGAACATTTTGTCTCACGTTAATCACAAACTAACCTGGGAACATTGCAACTACTCGTCAGCTGTTTGAATCCATTACTACTGAGTGGAACAACATTGATTGTCTACTTTTGGGTTTACCCACTGTTTTACTCAGGGGTGTAGTAGTGTGAAGTTTTCCTTATTTTCCTCAATAAATGACCACGTACTATTTTTATTTTTTATTTTTTGTTCCTTTGTTTAATTTGTTCTCTTTATCTACTTTTTGGGTGTTCTTCCCAAATTTGTTCATAGAACCGCCTCTTTATGCAGAAATGTAGAAGGTATTGTGCCCCCTCTGTAGCTAGTAGTTAGTGATTTCATAGGACTTTGCTTTCTTTATGAGCGCGTCGGTCGTGTACCTGATTAAACACTCGCCTGACCTGATAAATGTTCACACTCTCGCCGGGAATTAGCACACTGGGTGTTCGCGATAAGAGAACCCGCTCGTTACACCAGCATGACTAAGCTGCTCGGTCTGATTGAAAAATCCCCATTGTGGTTGACGTGTACGACCACGGAGGTGTTTTGCTCATGTCCTCTTTCAGTTCTTATCAGGTAGTATACTGAGACTGACTGTCCTGTGATTTGTTGTTTCAGATACTCTAAATGGCTGCGAGGAAGTCTGGATCAGAGATCCACAACAATGGTATGTCATGTACTCGGCTATCTCAATCTTTTTACTGCCCTCGTCACTGTACGAAGATCTTTTTTGACGTGTCTTTTCTCTCACTTACTTCAATCAATCTCATTCAGGACCCATCAGCTATCTGGATGACGTTCCTTTCAAGGTCAACGAGAGGTTTCGGTGCCCGGCAAAAGTGGGTCTACCTGTGGGATTCTGTTTGCCTGACTGTAGTGCGTTACTATCAGAGATGCAGGTGAGTGACTGCTTTTTTTGTTGCACTATTGCTGGTATTGCAGTCAGTCGTCGCATACGTTTGGGTACCTCATGTAATTTATTGAACAATGTATTGGAGTGAAAAACCAAGAAGTTCGTCTAGCTGTTCAGAAATTCAAAATTCAGATTGCGGTTTCTGCTGAATGTCTGTTTGTATATGATTAGATTCCCATCGTACAGTTGAAAAATAATTTATTTATAGCATTTAGTAACTACAGTGGAAACTGGGAATTCGAACGTCACAGGGTCCAGAAGGCCGTTCGAACTCCCAGTTTGTTGGGGAGTCAAATTTCCCCTTCAAGTAATGTAAATAGGATTAATGTGTTCCCAACCCCCAAATGATTGTTTTTTAATACCTATATTCAAATGTAATAAATGATTAAAAGCATAGGAATGCAAAACAATGCATAAAAATCAATAAAGACATGACTTAAGTGAAAATATGTCATAGCCACCGAGGCGAACGCAGTCTTGGCACATCTTATCACTGGACGAGTGGTGCCGAGGCTTGGGGTGCGTCCGAAATCGCACTCGTAGACTGATACAATATACATAATGTATAATAATAATGTGATATGGCTATGATCATGCCATAGTTCTACTTTTTCCTTTGGGTTTTATGGCGATTGGCATATCCCATTGGTGCATTATGGCGGATCGTGGTTGGAAGATCGCACCGTTGAGTGTTCTAATTAGGGTGTCAGTGTTTGAAGTCAGAGTCTTTCTTTGATTTTGGGGGTAAAAGATTTTCAAAACGGAGCAGTTGATGGCCGAATTGGTCGAGTGAAGAGGCATTCCAAAGTCTCAGGTTCAGCTGTATGGAGTCCAAGCAATTGTGGGGTAAGGGCCTTGCTTAAGTGGCTTTGCTGCCACTGTTGGACCCCTGAGCAATTAACCCTCAGTTGCTTGGATCAAACACTGTAAGATTGTATCAAGTTGTAAGCCATTATGGATAAGGGTATCTCCTAACATTTGTGAGTGTGAGTATAGTACAGTACATCAAGGGGAGTGAAATTAGGAAAGACCTTCAGAAATGGTCATGACATTTGAGATGCTGCATAACGAAGTCCAAGAGATCACATGCTAATCATGCCCCATTCCCTCCCACAGTATGACTTCTCTCTGGAGAAGCGCAGCGTTCGCTGGGGGGACGACCTGGCCAAGGCACGGGCTGCTGAGGCTCGAGAGGCTGAGTTGAGACATTCGGAGTGTGAAAAAGAAAAACAGGCCACTTCCCAGGACAGCGATGCTGGATTAGCTGGTGGGAAAAAAGCCCGTCCCGCGGAGGAGCAGGACCTCCTCCCGCCAGCGCTGAACCCGGTCCTGGCAGGTCTGCGGCACAACGCCATTCTGACTCCGCTTCCTGCGCCCAGCTTCGGCCCCGCTCGACCAGCAGCTAACAGCCCTGCCCCTCAGAGCCTCAATCTAGCGGACTTTGAGCGTGAGGAGGACCCCTTTGACAAGCTGGAGCTTAAAACGCTGGATGACAAAGAGGAGCTGCGGAGCATCCTCCAGAGCCAGCCACAGTCGTCCGTCTCGGCTCCCGAACCCTCTAACCGGGAAGCGAGAGAGGCGCCGCCGGGTCCGGCCAAAGCGGACTTCTTCCATAAACCCAATGGCTTGGTGGGACTGCTGGACTTGGAGCGACCCGGTGGACAGATGGATGCAGAACGTCCCTGCAACATTCGCTCACTGACCTTCCCCAAGCTGTCAGACCCAGGAGATTCCCCCTCAGATCCTCCCTTTGTTACATACCCAACACCCGCGCCACGCAGCTTACCCAACGGTACCCCGCCAGCCCTGCTCAGATCAACACCTCATACCAGTTCTACTCAGCCTGCAGAGTTACCGGGGCACGCTCAGAACGGAACTCCAAATCAGGTACCGGATCAGTACAGGCCTTTAGTGTGGTATTGTGGGGAACAATCTCAACTCTCTTTTTGCTTTCTGTTTCAAATATTTTCTAAGAAAATATTTAATTGCCTGAGTTTTGGAGTGTTAATTGCAATTAACAAAATTAGTTTTTTTTTTTTTTCCCCATGTAAATAACTAGGGTTGGGTTTTGAAACCCAGTTCTGATTTGGAACCGGTTTGGAAACAAATGTAATTCTTGTTAGAGTTAAAGAACTGTACTTAAATTAATTGCAAAGGACAGATTACTCTAGGCTGCCCAAGGAGGTCGGGTCCATTTTCCTCCCAAAGTCTCTTCGTTATAACAGTTAGGGAATTTTTCCTTGCCACCGTTGCCCTTGGCTTACTCAAATAGGGCTGTGGTCCTACTTATTATAAAAGTGTAATTTTTATTTTATTTATTTTTTACACAATGCTCCATTGCTAAAAAAAAAAAATGCACTATGCAGGTAGGCACTGTTTAACCTCTATCTGATTAACACAGGAAATAAAAACCTGTCATCTAATTCACTTCTGAAGGACAGAAATCTAGTGCGTTGGTACCTCGGTTCTCGTCCTTAATTCGTTCCAGAAGGCTTGTTGAGTACGGAACACATTTTTCCCATTAGGAATAATGTAAATGGAATGAATCCGTGCCAGAATGGCAGAACATCCCCACTGTATAAGGCATTAAATGCATTAATGGAGTTGTATTATACAGGTGCTCCCTGGTTTAAGATGGGGATATGTCCCAACAAATCCATTATAAGTTAGATCTATCATGAACCGAGGAGTTGAACAAGTGTTTGGTGTGTCACAACCGAGATGAGGCTGAAGGTGGCTTCTGATTCGCATTTTCCCCGTCCACCTTAAATAACTGCACTTACATTATGGCGCCTGTAGATGGAGATTCCGCCTCATGATAAGTAAGCAAGTTAATGTTTAAAACCCTTGCATTAACCTACAGTTGGCCAAAATCATTATCACAAAGCTTATTTTATGAGAAGGTGTTCTAAATCTCAGTGAGTAATGGATTGAAACAATGTGTTGTGGAGCATTCGAATCCTGTTTTGCTTCAGTTGGTTCTTATAAACGAACCTTTTTAGGATCGCTGGAGGCTTATTTTCACTAACAATACAGTACTGTAGATGTGAAAATGAAGACATCCACAGCGCAGATCTCTGAGCGAGAGCTATTTGGAATCTGGAATGTAAATCAGGAATTGTGAATTGAGTTTCAACTTGGCTCGACTCGTACAAGCTGAAGCATGTGTGCCGAGTACCGAGCAAACGACGAGAACCAGGACACATTTTTCCAGTCAAAATGCGTCAAGAACTGAATTGGACGAGTTTCGAGGTGAACCGAGGTACCATTTTGCATTTTGGTGATAAGAGTGCCAGGAGTAGAGAATAGTGCAGTGACTGCAGCCACTTCTGTAATCAACTATATGGCTATTTATGGGTTCGGATATATTTTAGCCGTATTTATCCTGTCCGTCTCTCTTGCTTGCAGTCGAACCCCGTCCCTGCCGCCGGTCTTCCATCGTTCCCAGCACCCGTGAGCGGAGCCTTGCACAACCTCTCACCCAGCGAACGTCAGTGTGTGGAGACCATAGTAGGCATGGGCTACTCTTATGAGGGCGTTCTCAGAGCTATGCAGAGACAAGGGCAGAACGTTGAGCAGGTTAGTTCCTGCTTTGTTTTTGGGAAATCTCTGGACCAAACGGAGGCCTTTTTTGTTGTTGTTTTTTTTTTGTTTGTTTTTTTATGCATAGTGCAGCGGTCACAAAGGTCAAGCACAGAGTCGCTGCTGTTTTGTAAGGCATTGGTCTTCAATTACAGGTGCTGGAGTACCTGTTTGTTCACGGCCGACTGTGTGAGCGAGGCTTCGATGCCACAGCCGTTGAAGAGTGCCTGGAGATGTACCAGTGCTCAGAGGAAAAGGTTGGTTTATTGTAGCCTTAATGTACATGAAGGCGATTGCATAAAAAGACCTTTATGGATTTCTAGCTTCTTTATATTTTCATGTTTTACATGAATATCAGATATAGAGCATTGTTCTGTTAGAAGGGCAGGAGAGCTTTCAGAGTGGTTCATTAGTTTGCATGTGGGTTGCTGATATTCCCAAGCCCCTTTACTCATTCCCAAGCCTGGCTAGGCAACTTGCTTTCGCTTGAGTAGTGATGCACCACAATGAATGATATGTAATAAAATAGTTTAATTACCACTACTAACAGGTTAATAATTCCCTGGAGATCTGGAATCGGTCGGCCGTAGATCCGCTGCGGGTCAAATCAAGTCAAACAGGCTCAGGAGAGTGAAGGATAGCATTTTTAATGACGTTCTCATTTTTGTTACAGTTTTGACACTTAATTCTAAGCCCCTTTAACCCGGCTCAGTTTCTGAGTCGCCTGTGTATTAACACCCTCGGCTATTTAAACCTCTTGTCCATGTGGCTTAAGTTCAAGCCTTTGTATTCTGAGCTCCGTTTGATTGCTGTCTGCATTTGTCTCCACTCTCTGACCCATCCTGACATTCACTTGTTAAATCCAGGTTGTCTTTAACCTCCTTGGAAAATCTCATGAACGTCCACCTGGGAATTTACAGCTGGTATTGATTTTGGTTTTATTCAAAAACAAAAGTGATAATTCCAGCCAGATGCACCACCATATGTGCTTGAGTCTTCATTCGGAGACTTTTCTCGATCTGAATGAAAGCGCTCACATTGAACTTTATATGAACACCAAGTCATCAGTCTGCTAGAAATCCCCAGTAACATGCATATCAACGTAGCTGGAAAAACAGAGAGGGAGTCAAAAATGATGTGATTTGATAATGGTTAGTTTTTCCTGTTTTCAGGCTCTGCAGTTTCTGCAGTTGATGTCTCGGTTTGGGGAGATGGGTTTCGAGAGGGACACCATTAAAGAAGTCTTATTAATGCACAACAACGACCAGGACAAAGCTCTGGAGGACTTGATGGCTCGTGCTGCCGCAAGCTGAGGTGGAGCTCACGGAGCCGCCCCCTCCTTTACCCGCCCCCGACACTGCGACTGCTGAGGGAGCATGTCAGGAAAATGGAGGTAGGGGTGTTGGAACTGGACAAGTGAACATGTGCTCCTCTAAAAACATGCCCCTTGAGGTAGGACCATTGTTCCCACCTCAGCTATGACCTGTCAAGTGATCTTGGTGTGAGTGTGGGCGGGCGGGCAAGTGGGCGGGTGGACACTGCGCCCCCTTTCTCCATCCGTACGCCAAACAGGCGGACATTAAGCCTAGAGACGGAGACGAGAGGAGTCCAGGGTTTCCATAGGAAGTGGACTCGGCTTTGGCGCTGCTATTTCTCGCTGCTGGACGCAGGCTTTTCGAAAACTCGAACTTCCTCCACTGTCTTGTCTCGTCTGAACAGAGACCTCAGAGAAGTGCCCTTCTGTTCCTGCTACTGACTGGCCTCGGTTTTTCTTCGGTTTGTCTCTGCTGTTCATTTGGTTTTCTCATCCGGTCGAGCAGACATTCTGTTAACACTGTCCTTTCAGAGATTTGGTTCTCGCCCTCTGGTGTAGGAACTCCATTAACAACTAATGACCACAGCACATGTTTGGGAGAGGAACGAGAGAAAAGCAAAACTGGAGCCGGTTGGCTTGTACACTGGAATGGACCGTCACATTTAAATCCGAAGTGTTTCTGGAAATGCAATATTTGTGTGCGTGTCAGTGCATCTTCATACGACGCCGTGTGGGGTGATGCAAATCACAGAAATTAATATAAAATTATTTAAATTTGTTCAAGATACACTGACACCTTCAATCTGTAATAAAGTCTAGGAAAGGTCTTCATGTCAGCAAGTTAATGTGTACGATGAAATCCGGGTGCTTGGTTTTCCCACTTTCTGATGCTACTGCCATTGTTTATAATAGGCCGCTTTTGATCCTGGTTTGATCCGGACATCCTCATGGTAACAGAGCAGCTTGTGTCAAACCTCAGAGCCATGATTGTGCTGATCTTTAGTGAAGCTTTCAGCTATGGGTGGGTGATGTGGTACAAATATTATATCCTGATATTTCCATCATACATGATATTTATCACGATACGTGAGATTGCAGACGAAAAAACATCAGTAGTGACAGATCCTTAAAAACTACTATTCACGTTATCCTTATTCCAATATTGTCCCATACTTAGTAGAGTGATTTGTATTCCAAATGTGTTGTCCTTCATCCAATTAAACAGGACTAATTACACTCTTTATAATGAAACATGCAGTTGGTCAGTGTTCTTTAAGCATATCCTCGATATGCTCTGAAAATAAAATGCATCTCCGTATGATAAAATATCGTCATAAAATATTGCCCACCCTTACTTTCAACCCAAGAAGGAAAAATTGAAGAAAATGCTCCCTAGGGGTGTGCGATTTTGGATAAAAACGATATCTTGATATTTTCTCGATCACGATAATTAGACAATACTTTGGCGGTGCATACAGTGGAACCGCAGAACTCGAACTTAATTTCTTCTGGAAGGTCGTTTTAATTCAGATTTGAAGTCGAATCCAATTTCTTTCAGACACACCCACGTGAGCAGGTTTGACCCATTTTTGACGTATTTTTGTTGGAATTTGGCGCCGAAAAATTGTTCGATGCCCTAACTGTGTTTTATTACTCTTTTATTTATTACTGTGAGCTGCTATATTATGATGTCATGTGCCCAACTCAGGGTTGAGGAAACGACCCCAGTTGAGGACTTGTTCTTTTGTTCATTTTTCCTGTTCTTTGGTCAGTTGAGTACTGAAATTCCAATTCTCACATACAATACTGTGCCAAAGTCTTAGTCCACCATTAGATTTGTTGTTTTAGCAATGGTATAATGACCATACATAACACATTGGAAATGTGGTTTCTTGGTTGCTAATGTTAAAAAAACCCATTCCTGATCAGTCGTCTTCAGGTTGTAGACGAGTCAATTTGGCAGCTTGATGAATGTTGGCTGTTTCTGAAAAAAATTTTTTTTTTTTTTTTTTTTTGGTAATTGTGCATACAAATTTTCTGGTTGTATTCTACTGATGTGACTGACAAATAATTATATATATGATATATTATATATATGGTCATCAGCAATGGTATATCTAATCTAATGGTGGCCTAAGACTTTTGCACAGCACTGTACTTATGGGATTTCAGTGCCCCACCCAAATGTTCCAGAGCAGAAGTGAAAAGGTTTGATCATGACACAGAAATCTGTGCCACAGTGCACTTGAGAATCAGGGACTTCTAAAGTTTTCAATGAACATCTGGTCCCATGTCCAGACAGATGTCTCTTCACAGAAAGTGTCAAAATATCGACCCTCTCATGCCTCGTTGTCGTCATTATCATGTGAATTCTGAGCTGCCATTCACTACATATTATTATGAACAACTTTAGGTAAGCACTCGCTGCTGTATTCTCACTTTTATTTGTTTTCTCTGAATGGGCTGGGTCAGGTGGCTCAATGTTGTTGAGCTCAAGGATGGTTATAGGGAAAATAACATAATCCCCCACTGTAAAGCATGGTAATTGATCTGTGGTGATGTAAGGTTTTATGTTTCCCCTTAAGGCTTTCAACCTTGTTTTGATGTAGCCACAAGTAAGAGAGTACGGCTCTCTGTTGTTCCCGCCCCATTGTTCACAGGTTCGTACAGGCATGGACTCTCCACCAACAGTTGCAGCAGTGCAAGCATAATGGGTTTTGGACGGATCTCCTCAGTGACTCTCATCTCAATGACCCATTCATTCACTTTCAGTTCCATGCAATAATCAGTTTCGGTCAGCTTTTCTCCCTGCGTTGCTAAAATAAAGTCTATATAGAAAATGGCAATTTGGATGTGGAGCCAAGTTGCACAGAGTCAGACCTTTAACTCCATCAGAAGATTGGGCCAGGTGTTCTGGTCAACATCGCAGTCATGGTGTCAAAAAGTCTTATTCCTCTGCTATAGAGAACTGGTATACATCGGAATGAAATGGTGTTCCTTAGACCTCATAATTCAACATTACACTGAAGGGCATACAGAGCGTTGGGGACCAACTGTGACCAATCATTAACTAAATAAATCCTACTAAATCTGGCAAAACCACAATAAATACATTGAAGTACAACATAAAAGTGATATACAACGTTGACAACTGGATAATTTTTATTTAATTGTTTATTTCTACAATGTATTGATTTCTTTATTTGTCACATTTAGTTTAGTCCTCCTAAAAATAAAATAAATAATTCACCCAGATGCAATGTCAGATTTGCTGACAAATCTTCGGATTACAGGTGTGGTCTGATTAGACACTTGGTTTGCCCAAGAGGGCCTAAAAGTGTCTTTATAAAAAAAAGCCTGATGTTACTTTTGGTCAATGTACCCTCTTGGTGAGAGATCACTGAGACATGCCTCTACGACGCACTCGAATACCATTTGGCACGTTGACCACCTTTGGAGGGGTCCACATCATGGACTGAGGAAGCACGATGGCCATTCGACCAATTGCCTGCCTTTCTAGACTGTTCTGCCTACCTGTTTAGGAGGGTTGGGAGCACAGTGGTTTCCCCAGAGGGCCCCAGCCACAGTTTAGTTACTAACTCCGCCATACTTCAGTATTCTTGTTTTTCCTAGGGCAGAGTATTTGGATTTCAGTCCCCAAAAAATCAAAAGAAAAATCTAAAGTTTTTGGAACATTATTTTTCCCGTTTTACATTGAAGTTATAACGTGCAAGTGTAATTCTGTTCCAAAAGTAAGATTTAACTTATTGAATTATTTAACTTGGCAAAAGGTGAGGCTTTTAACAGGGTATGACACTGTCCTAAAATCTGTGGTGATACATGAGTACAAGATATTTAAAAGTGCAACTGGTTGACACAAACATCTGTATCTAGTTTAAGCTACTGACTTCATTCCAATCCCATCAAAACTGTGCTCCTGACTGTATTTTTTATATAAACATATCCTAAGTTTTTTGGTGCATTTAATTGCTTTGTATTCATACTCTGGCCCCGTGACTATAAAGTTTGAATCTAATTAAAATCTAATAGGCTAACTACCACCACATGATTTTGGGTTCAAGTCCAGGCAGTGCCTTCCAGCTAGTCGGGAGTCACTAATGCAGAGAGGCATAACTGTCCTCTGTCTGAGGTTGAGACCTTGTCAGGGGAGTGTCCTTTGGTATGCAACACCACACCTGATGGCCCTGTGATGACAAGGCAACCCGGCCATGGCACACGTGTAACGGTGCTTATGTTCTCTGGGAGAGAGGCTATTCCCTGCGATCCTGACCCATAGACAGGATATCACGGTTTAACAACAATCCATCTGATAACGCTTTCGGCTTTAAACTTCTGAGTCTTATTATTATTAGGATCAAAATCTGTCCCTTTTTATACACTAGTTCAGGTCTGAATGACAGAACCCTAGTATGAGGCGAACCCTGCGACAGTGCCTGACAGAAAATCTCTTGAACGCAGAAAAGCAACGTGGTAATGTTTCCCCCCTTCGCTTTTCATGTCCTAAGGAAGGGTTATACAAAGATAAAGGTTTCTGTTTTATGCACAATGCAGTACTGTCCGAAATCTTAATGTTCATATTGTGTTTCAATCACTATTATTGTTTACGAAAAACAGTGCAACTATCTAAACTATGTTGATTATGGAATGTGACTATGTAATTGGTTTGGGGTGCAATAATTTGACAAACCACGTTTTGAAACTACAGCTTTACAACCTTGCCCCTCTCTTGTAAGGAGCTTTCTAGGACTCAATGTTTCTCGGGACGTGTTTGAGAACGGTAAATTGCCTTTTTGGGCTGTTCGTTTCGCCCAGTTACTAGGGTGTTGTCGCTAATCCGGTCGTATTGCGCATGCGCGGAGCGAATCGGGCAAGGCGTCGGATCGACCTTTGTTTTTTGTTGACGTTTGAGTTGCGGAGGGGGTCGCGTGCGTGTGCGCGCGTGAGCGAGCTTCCGTTGGTGACGTATTGGTGGAGGCGCTGTACGGTGAAGGAGAAGAGGTGAAGCGAAGATATTGTTGTGCGCAAAGCTCAATCTCAAGCACGGCTTCGGTAATAAAACCGGAGCGATTCAGCGAGCTGATAATAAGGCGAGCGCAAAGGCTCGGCTCCGTTCCGTGGGATAAAGCAGAGCCGCGGCGGTATATGCTCCTCTCTCCGGCCTCTCCGCTGCTTTCCTCCATGTGGCTGAGGGACCTGTGTGTGTCCGACTATGGCGAGAAAAACAGTTAGCAGGAAAAGAAAAGCAGGGGAGCTCAAGGAACAACAGGTAGGTCCTCACCCGCGGACTGTTTGTTTGGCTGTTAGCACGTATGCTAACGTTCGTCAAGCATCTTCGTTGTAAACCGGTTAAACAAGTCGTCGTTACACTCTTTGTTCTTCCTTTTCTCTTTGTGTATGTGTGGTTCTAACGGAGGTTTATCGTACAGTACCTCTGTTAGCCATTGTTTATAATAGGCCGCTGTTGACCTGTTATGGCTGCCTCCTAAAATCCATACTACCCTACTACATAGCATGCCTACTCCTGCCCCTGCTGAACGAGCTAGACGCACTATTTAGTCGAATAGTATGATAGTATGTGATTTGGTAGTGATTGCAAACGTAGCTTTCGCTAGCTATAATACCGGAAAACAGATTATTGCGCGAAGCTCTTCGCACAGCGACATCTGCTGGTTCAGTGAAGAAGCGCATCAGTCGATTTTATTGCCATTACAGATCGTGTTAGGTTCTGTGTTTACATTTAAACTGACTTCATCCGATACAAGTATCAGAGTGATACAAGGTCCAATCCAGGCAACCGAGGATCCAATAGAGTCTGGCTGCAGACATGCGCGCTCAGCCCCACGTGCACTGCCAGCCTAGTCATGACGTCAGTGCACTCTCGGGTAGGAACGGGGGCAAAGTAGCGCCTTGCTCAAGGACCCTTAAGGGCCTTGCTCAAGGACCCAACAGTGGCAGCTTGGCAGAGGTGGGATTTGAACCCTGGATCTTCTGGTCCATAGTCCAGTATCTTAACTGCTAAGCCACCACAGTCCATTTATTGAAGAAAGAAAGGAGTACAGTGGCGTTAAGTGAAAGATTGGTAATATTTGCTTATGAATTATATTTCGACAGCGATGTTTCAGCACCTGTGTTTATCACTGTACACATTTGCGTTGTTTTTTGAACAATAGATTCTGATCGTGTTATTCCTAATAGCGTTTTGTTGACAATGTCTAGCTACCTAGTTAATGTAAGAGTTTCAGATGTCTTTTTGGACATGACCTTTATACAGCCAATAAAGTTACCGAACTAACAAATAAATGGAACGTTCTGTGTTGTTACAGCTGTAGTACACCGTGCTTTTTTTCCCCATTTACTTTTAAAGATGCATCAGTCAATATTTAATGCAGATACTAAATGTTCACTGTGAGCCACTGTGACACAACAAACATTGATTAACAGTGCTAAAGTGGGACTTGGTGTATTTTATTTTCTTTACATTTGAAGTGACATGCTGTATTTAAAGCCTTTCGTGGGTTTACTTTCGACCAAAATGGCTTACAGCTCACGGAAATCAGAAATCGGGTATCTCAAATTATTAGTGCATTTCATGTGATCAAACAGAAACGAATGTACAATACAGAAATACAGAAAAGACTCCATGCCATGCTGCACTAACTCAGTAATTCATGGTAAACAAGCTCCAACCAAATAGAGTGTACAGATTAAAGTACTTGAAAAAGAAGTTGGACCTTTCTGTATTGTACATTATTTCTGTTTGATCACATGAAATATTCTACATGATTTAGATACTACTGGATTTTCTTGAGCTGTAAGCCATTTTGGTCAAAAGTTAAACACAAAGGGCTATAATACTGTATGTCCGTTTAAATGTAATGCATATTACAAGATACAAGTCCCACTTCAGCCCTGGTTAATAAAGCAATCAATGTTTTTTGTCGTGTCATCCACTGGGCTCACAACTGGCAATTTAGGTTCTGCCTAAAGTGTTTACTGATTTGTAAAAGGAAACGAAAGAAAAAAAGCAGCGGTGGACTACAGCATAACAACATGGAACGTTCCAATTTTATCGGTTAGTTCAGTAACTTTGTGGGTGTTTTTAAAGGATGTGTGTTTAAGTGTAAGGTATTTCGCTGTTGAGAAAATGACTACGCAGAAAATTTAACAAAGAAAAAAGCCTTGTTTTTATTTGATTTATTTATCACACAATCCAAACAGAATCTGAACGCTTACGATAAGCCAGCTAGCTAATGGCTTATCCTCGCATTGTCCACGAAACGCTATTATTAATAATACTATCAGGAGTAATCTTAACGCTCAAATACAAACGCAAATCAACGCATACACTGATGAACACATGCGCTGAAACTCTGATAATTATTCACAAACAATATTACAAATCAATTCGCTTAAGCTAACCGTGTTCCTTTCTGTTCGTCCATAAAATGTCAACGAACGCTACATTTTTCCGCTTCTGGCCCGAGAGTGCACTGACGGCCAGACCTAGGTTGGCATTGCATATGATGCTGAGAGTGCACGTCGCAGCCAGACACCTATCCTGAGGCTTAAGAGGTGGCAAGCGCCCCCACAGTGGCAGCCTGGCCCGCGTCTCCTATGAATATCCATGACCTTATCCAATGCAAACAAACCGCTGATGTAACTGTACAGTGGTGTGAAAAATCTTTGAATCCTTTCCTGATTTTCTAATTTTTTTTGTAATATTGTTTTTGTCACACTTACATGTTTTTGGAACATCAAACCAAAACCACACCTGTTCTCAGTCAGGGCATCAACTTAAAAAAGACCTGCCTGACAAAGTGAAGTACAGACACCAAAAGAATCCTTTAAACTACACATCATGCAAGATCCAAAGATTTCAAGAACAATTGAGAAGGAAAGTAATGAAGACTCTACAGTCTTGAAAGGGTTACTAAAGCCTTTCTAAAAAAGGCCATTATCCACAAATGGTGAAACTGGAATCAGTGGTTAAACTTTCCCAGGAGTGGCGGCCGACCAAAAATATTCCAAGAGTCGCAGCACACCTCATCCAAAAGTCACAAAGACCCCCAGAACAACATCCAAAGAACCTGCAGGCCCTCACTTGCCTCAGTTAAGGAAAGGTCATTGTTCATTCGGCCTCCACTATAGAAAGAGACTGGGCAAAAATGGCTGCATGGCCAAGAGTTTCCAAGACGAAAACCCTTGCTGAGAAAAAAGAACATTATAGCTCTCTCATTTTTTCTCAGAAAACCCAGCATCTTGATGATCCCCCAAGACTTTTGGGAAAACAGTCTGTGGGATGACAAGAGACAAAAGGTTGTTCTGGAACACTTGTGTTGACAAACATGCAAAAAAAAAACAGGAAATCAGGAAGGGGCAAACCTTTTTTTTTGTACACACTGTATATAAAATACAGTATATATACTAAGTGGAAACAGAAAATGCAGTGATATTGGTTTTCAGATTGAAGTAGGTCCTTTGGTACTTTCCCCGACCAAAATGAGCAATCTGTTTGCTTTTAAGTGAGTGGCTATATTATTTTTATTAATATAAATAACTCGGGGGTGTACCCAACCCCCACTGCTCATGATTTATTTTGCTCACTTAAACGTTTTACATTTATAAAAGACACACTTTTTTAGTTCTGAAAGTGTAAGCATGGCAAAACAATTCACGTTTTCTCCCCTTGAGTTTTTAAACAAAAAAACCTTAGTCCCCTGCAATTAAATAAATTACGAGAACAGAGTTTGAAAATTTGTAACAAAATGCTCTATTGTAGCGTCCACCATATCTTAAATAACTGAGTAATACACTTTTTATTCTAAAAACGTTTTATATCTAAAGAGTACATTCTAAATAACGTACACTTTCTTATATAATCTGTAAACAAAAAATAACATTTAGTTCCTTACATTTTAAAAGAAACAGTCTCTGTGAATAAGGGTATGTCCAATTCAAGGTCAGATTTTATTTATATAGCGCTTTTTACAAATGGAGCATGTCTCAAAGCAACTTTAAGACAAGTTTTCGATTATCTCCTAATAACTACAATCCAATCCCAAATTGAGCAGCCTATGGCGACAGTGGCAAGGAAACTCCCTAGTTCTAGGAAGAAACCTTGGAGGAACCACGACTCAAAAAGGGACCCCACCTCCTTGGGCGGCGTAGATTATAAAGTCTAAGAGCAAACTAAAGCATGGAGTCCCAAAGTTGAATAGAAATTGGTGAAGTATGTACATCGGCATTAGTGGCCCCAGGTATGATGGGGCCTGGAGTATGACGGAAGCAGCTTGAGTGGAGCTCCATCAGATGACATCATGTTTTCTTATATAAATAGACACGCTCGGAAGAAAACAGAAATGTAATTAGTTTATTGATTAAGAGCACGTGGTTATTAACAATCACTGATGCAGTGTAGCATGAGATCCCGGCAGCAATTAGCTATAGCAGCATGCTAGAACGAGAAACTTGGTAGAACAAACATCCAAGAGGGATCACATAGACATTGGCAACGCCCACGGGAAGGCAGAAGACAGCAACCCCACGTCTCCTGATCACCATAAGACTCTTTGACTATGAACCCCCACTCTGCCCTTATTCTAAGGCAAGATGCACGAGTCAAGATCACGAGGACCTAAGCCCAGTTCAGTCCCCAGACCGCCCACTCGACACTCCCGCTAGCGTCAAGGCATGCATGCCAGAACATGACTCCCAGAACTCCGGCCCCAGTACCCAAAGCCATGCATCCTGGTCATACATCTAGTCAAAAGCCTGCGTAATAATTAGTCTTTTACCAGACTTAAGAACTTTGAGCGTTGTCTGAATCTCGAACGAAAGTGGAAGTTTTATTCCATAGTTGGGGGCCATGTAGAGAGAGCCTTTCCCCCGGCTGTGACCTTTTTTTTTAATTCTAGGAACTAAAAGAGTCGTCCTGCAGTCCCCTTCAACCCTGCGAACGAAGTAGACGAAGTTGGATTGTAAAACTTCTAAGGGTCACTCATATATGTGGGCCCGGCCATGTAAGAGCTTTTAAATAAAGTATAAGAATTATTTGTAATCAATATGGCGGATTTGACTGGTACCAGTGCCATGATGATAGAACAGGAGTGATATGATCAATTTTCTAGTTCGAGTTAGCCTCGGGCAGCTGCATTCTGAACTAACTGAGTTTATTTATCGATTTACTAGAGCAAGCCCGTATAAGCCATTACAGAATCCAACCTTGAGGTTATAAACGCATGAACAAGTTTTTTCCCTTCTGCACATTAAAAGAGGATATTTTCTAAGTTTACGATATTAACGTAATTGAATAAAGCAATTCGAGTGAATTGCTTGCTAATGTACGCATCAAAGAGAGATCTGAGTCAAATGTGACACCTAAGTTTTTTCACACGGACTGGGCAATACTGGACGCCATCTAGATTTAGGATAGATGAGCCACCCTGTCTCTCCAGCCTTTGGTCCCACTAATGAACCTCAGTTTTAATCTGCGTTTAAGTAAGAGAAAATTAAATCAACATCCACTCTTTTTATTCCTCCTTTACACAATCCTCGATTTTGTTGATTGTAAGGCCCTGTCATTAGGTGTTGGCTATATGTAACAGCTGGTGTATCATCTTCATAGCAGTGGAAACTATTGCCATGTTTACGAATAAACTGAGCCTAGTGGCAGCATGTACAGAGAGAATAAAAGCGGGCCAAGCACTGACCCCTGAGGCCGCCAATACTTCACTTTTGAGAGCTTTAGACCTTAGATTTATTTATATGAACAAACTGTACCATTACTGGTATCCAGAAAGTGCGATCTTAATCCCTACACATTATTTTTCTAGTCTGTTTAGTAAAACATCATGATCTATATGTCCAAATGCTGCACTTAATCTAAAGAACAAGAAAAGAAACACATCCCTTAATCTGAGGGACATTAACAAGTCATTAGTACCCTAAGTAATGCTGTTTCAGTACTAGATGATGGGGCCTAAGCCAACTGAAATGTCATAAAAATTTCATTCCTTTGAGTGAACCTACAGAGCTGCTGATAGACCGCTTTTTCTAAGTTTTGGACAGAAACGTTAGATTTGAAATTGGTCTATAATTAGATATCACACAAGGGTCAAGAAATTGGCTTTTTTTTAATCAGTGGTTTGATAAACGGCATACTTAAAGATGTGGGCACATAACCACAGGTAGGGATGAATTTAAAATAACTAACACCTGGCTTTATAACACTAGTAATACTTGTTTGAGTAGACGTGTAGGAATTGGATCTAATAAACATGTGATGACTTAGACCGAGCTGATCATCGATAGTTCATTATTAGTAATTTGGGGTAAAAGATTCTAGCTCTTGATTTACAGCTCATTAAACAGATTGTCTTCACTAGTGCTGCCAAATCTGGAAGAGGCGTCTGAACCGTTTGGTGATGTGATGAGCATTGAGTTTTAAAATGCTAATTGTTTTCTATCTTATTAAAGAAAGTCATGAAATCATTACTGTTAAATTACCACACAGAATGGGAGAATTCACTTTCTGTGGGTTTTTTTTGTTAATTTGGAGACTGTATTAAAGAGAAATCTTGGGGATGATTCTTATTTTCTCTATGATTGAAGAGAAGTTGCAGCTTTAGCTTTAGTGAGGGCATGCTTGTACTCCTGGCCATGCTGTCCCTCCAAGCATCTTAACACTACCCTCCAAGTTACTATGTTTTCCCACTTGCGCTCTAAAGCCCGTGTTTTCTTGCTTTACGGTCGGTGTGGGTCATTATACCATGGTGCTAGCCTTTTTTTCCCTAATACGTTTGACCCTAGCAGGGGCATTCGTGTCCAGGGTGGCGAAGCCCCATTCTAATTGCTCATTTACAACACTCAAGAATGATTTATCCCCCGTGGTGTATTAAATTTTTAAGTCTGGTAGGTTTTTTTTAATAAACGCAGCTGGAGTTGCAGATGTGATAGTGCGCTTGGTGGTGAAACGAGGCAGAAGGATTTTATTTATTAGAGATAGCTCAATACTAAAGAATAGTGATCTGAAATCAAATCCACTTTGCGGGAAAAACATCAAGGTTATCTATATTGAACCAAAATGTTATATTAGATTCTCAAGTATGATTACAGGGTGGGTTGGCCCATCACTTCTGATTGAATACCATGGATTCATAAGATGACTTGAAAGCAATTTTAGTGGATCCTGCTCATTGTCCAAAGTGACTATTGAAATCACTACAAGTAAAAAAAGCCTTACTGTTGACAGTAGTAAGCAGGAAAGAAAGTTATCAATCCCTGAAAGAAATTCTGATAGGAACCAGGAGGACGGTAAATATGATAACTGAAAAGAGTGTGGTTTTGACTTCCTAACGATGGATCAGTCACATTAAGAATCATATTTTCAAAAGAATTTGCCTGTAATGGGATTTAGCTGTAACACCTAACTCTTTGTCAAAAATTGTGTCTAGCCCCTCCTCCCCAACCATTAGGCGAGGGCGATTAGCATGACTGTAATCCAGGAGGTGAGGCTTTCATTTAAGGCTAAATATTCATCAGTCCCCTTAATCCAAGTCTCAGTGAGACACCGAGCGGTAAGCGTTTATCAGTGAATCATTTTCATTTACAATCACTGCTTTTGTTTGTAAGTGATCGTAAATGTTTTAAGTAGTCCTACTTTAGTCTAATGGTTGTTATTTCTTTGGAGCTCCTGTGTTTTATACTTAATGAGGTTATTAACACAGACTTTTTGAAGAGCGGTTTAACGTTTAGGGCAGATGCCGGGGTTAACAGACACAGTTTTCAAAATGTGGGTTTCGGGGGTGACTTGCAGGCTAAACCAGCATACAGTTGGTTAAGCTGTCTGTCTGCTGCCTGACCCTGCTCTGGATAGTCAGCCCCTAACCAATCGGTCCATAAGACTATGGGCAGTGTTGCAGGGATGAGAGCAGCACCCTCCCGAGTGGATGGGGACACTGTCCCATCCTAAAAGGCCACTTAACCCCCCTCAAGGCTGTCCCAGTTGTCCTATAAAAGCCCACGTTGTTTTCAGAGCACCACTTGGACAGCCACAGTTTCAGCGACCATACCTGCTGTAGCTGGTCACCACCACCTCGCCGATTGGGATGGGTCCCAGACAGACTACAGCAATCGGACATCCGCCTTCGCCCGCTACCACCTCTACAAAATATCCCTTAGTAACCTCTGACTGACGAGGCGTATAATCATTAGCCCCTACATGAATAACTACCTAGTAGAATCTGGCGGCTCTCGAGTTCACTAGACTCGTTCAATGTCCGCGGCACTCCTCTGGCTCCGGGGATTACAAGAACTCTAGCTGCTGGTTCCCAAAGGGGCGCAAGTTTTCACGTTTCGTAAAATAGTCACCTAATGACCAGAGCTCCTTCAACACATGCTGCTCATTGGGTGTTTCACTGAGAGGGCAAAACTGTTTGGACCTGAACAGGTTTAGATGGTGTGCTCCTCTCCGGTGTGGACTAGCTGAACGAACTACGGCGCGAACGTCACCCACTTTCCTGCTGCGAGGCTCTGGCCGGGCTCTAACTTCACCTGTTGCATCCAGATCTGCTAAGCAATGAGCTGAGCTAGCCTTTTTCTAATGTCTGGAATGCGCGCCTCTAAACACAATCTTCTTCCGTCAGAACTGGCTACAAAGCCTACACCTATCACAAGTAAAATTTACAAAACAACACAAAATACAAACAAACAATACAAAAACACAAAACTACATTACAAAACACCAAACAATTACAAACAAGTACCAACAAGATACAAACACCCCACTTTTCCCGCGCCCAGCACCCCCACCCCCCTCACCCCCCCACCGAGACCCAGCTCCCCGCCCACCGTCACGCCCCCGCGCCGGGCCACCCCCCCCCCCCACATCTTCCCCGCCCCGCACCCCCTCCCCCTGCCGCCGTCCCCAACGAATCCCCGCCAGCGCCCGGTCGCACAAGGACCGACCCGTCACCCCGCCCCGGAACGGCTTCGACGCCCCCCTTCGGTCTGCCCCCCGTGCGAGCCGGGGCCCCCCCAGCGGCGGTCCCAGAGTAGGTTCCCCCCGCGACCCCCCCTTCCCCCACGCTAACACCATAACCGCCGTTCCCCCCCCCCCCCCACCCCCCCACCGACTCCCCCCGCCCGCGTTGGATCTCCCAGCAGAGCTAGCAACGCAACGCACAGCACAACCTCTAAACAACAACAAACATTCTATTCATTACGAAAATACCAACAACTGAGGCGATGGACATTTACACTAATGACGGAGGAAGAATAGCTAAACATGCCACACTCGGCACAGGGAACAAGCACAGCAGAAGCCATGTTAGTACAATAAATTAAAGGTACTTAGCTTTGGGTGGTGTTGTGGGGTGCCGAGTGAAGATATGGTTCAGCTGCAGCCGATGGTTCAATGCAATGTATATATACGATTATATATGATACAGATGCGATCGGGAATTAATAGTTCAAAGGTAATAAGCTGCTAACAGCTATGAAACGGCGTGCGTCCTGTGTGCAACCGCGGAGAATCAGTCTGGGTTGCCAGATCCTCGCAATCCTCTTATGTGGCTGTCAACATAACAGGAAAAATGCAACTGCATTCAACGGCGTAATAAACAAGTATGCAGAATCCAACTCGGCGGTGCAGATCCTCCCCTTTTTTCGTTACACCCCTATAAATAACAGATAAATAATCTCTATTGGATCACTCGCTGAACAAAAAGGCCCGTATTTGAACGCATTTTCAAATTTAAGAGTGTGTTTACACCCAGAGCTCAGCAGATTGAACGGTTAAGGGTTCTAGTCTAGAAGGATATCGAGAGAGCGAAAGAAGTGCCAAAGCCACTCGTGTGCTTAAGGTGATTGTTGTTTTTCTTAAATATTAAGGTCATTCAGTTGCATTGTAACTGTGTCTAAGCAGCACAGTGGTGCAATGGTTAGTGCTGTTGCCTAACAGCTCCGGAGGTCCTAGGTTCGATTCCTGGCTTGAACTCCTAATCCTGCATGGGGTTTCTCCCACATTCCAAAGACACGCAATAGGTTAATTGGTGTCTCTGAAGTTGAGTAAGTGAATGTTTGTCTAATGATGAGTTGGCATCATGTAAAGAGTTGATTGGTGCCTCAACCCTGAAATGGATTAAGTGGGTGTGGCATTAATTTTTTTTCTTATAATCTTTTAAATAAGGAAACTGAATATCAGTCTCAAGTAATCAGCCTGCTTATTTATTTGCTTATCAAATCCACATAATCTTTTTAAACTTGTTTTTAGTATTTGGATACTGTGTGGTTTCACATTATATACATGGTTTTACAGAGCTTCCATACAGTTTTTCTTACTTTGTTTGGTAGTGGTCTTTTATATGTTCTATGGATATTGTATTTATTGGCCATATTGTTTGATCAAAGTCAGGATTTTTGAAGACTGTCATTATCCAGCTAACAAGCAGAAAAACGGCATCAACCATGCTGTGCCCGTTCACATGGTGTGAGTGTGCCGTTATGTTTCCTCACTTCGCAACGGAACAAACTCGGGATATTGTGGTGACTTACGCTGTTGTTGAGCTCTCTTCATCCTCATCGGTGACTGCAACCTGTTTCCGTTTCGAGGGCTGTATCAGCACCGGGGTGCTCCCGTGCCAGCTCAAATCACTTTTGCAAAGCTTGCATGTTACAGAGTTTTTGTTGTGTGAAGCGTGAAGTGCTCCTACACTTTTGAGGTCTTAAGCCGAACCTTATTCTCTGCGTCGGTCATGTTTCATTTGTAGAATTTATTTAATTCTTAACGCGAACTTATTTGAAGGTTCCGCGTCCGCGCTGGCTCCGCCTCGCTCCGTTCAATCGCTCGTGTTTTTCTTTCCAGTGCTGACGAAGTGCCGCAAGTAACGTAAGCAGATATAAGGCGGGGGACACATAACTCATGGGACACAACGAATCGATAATGAAATTCGTTGTTGACACTTTTAATAATCAATTATTACCGATTTTATCGATTCGTTGTTGCAGCCCTACAGTCATGCTTGTGACTTGCTCCTCAAGGTTGTGGGGTGTTTGTTTAGATCCCCGTCTGACCTGCTTGGCACCTAGGATATAGCGGTTTGCAATGGACACATTTAAAGGAGTGCAATTGCATCAGTAGTTTGAGTACTGTTTAAGCAAAAACAAATTGAAAATAAAAGCACCCTTACTTTTTACGCCTACTTGCCCTGGCCAGGGGTTGCCAGGGAGGGTCTGGTGTTGGGCTGCCACCCGTGCTGGCTGATTCTTAACACTGTTCAGTTTATTTTTTTGTACGTATTCTTTGTACAATTTGTCGTGTTATAGTTATGTTCACAATATGTAACAGGTTTTCATGCTCTGACCTAAATCAGTCATGATGTTCTCACTCAGACAAAAAAAATGATGTGCTGTATGTAAGCTATTCATGCTTATGACTGCTGTAAAAATCGGATGTTGTGTGGTGTCTTTTGTGGATTTTTAAAATACTAAAGAGCTTGGGGCCAATAGTCAGATTTATTAATATAAAGATCATGTAAATATGCACAGATTGTTGTAATCTGTGCATGTTCTGGGACTGTGGTAGCCTAGTGGTTCAGGTACTGGACTCTATAGCAGAAGGCCCAGAGTTCAAATCCCACCTCTACTAAGCTGCCACTGTTGGGTCCTTGGTCAAGTCGCTCTGGATAAGGGCGTCTGCTAAATGACAAATGTAAATGTTATAATTCTTTTTTTTTTTTTTTATGTGTCAATTTTTTATTGTTTTGTTTTTTGTGTGTTCTTGCCTGTATATAACCATTACTTTTTTTACAATTATTCTAGTCTGTCGTTAGTATATCCTCGTAAGACCTGAGGATTCATTTCTGTGTTAGAATATTTCAATAACCATATAATCTACAGAGCTAAAAGCTGACACGCCATTTAGAGGACATTCTGGCCTTTACACTGATATGTCTTTTGTCATTTGCTTTTTCAAAATGGGTGCAATCTCAGCAACCACATTTTACAGATGCAAGACCAGTAAATTGTTGAATAATATGTATTAATGATTTTCTAAAGCCTATAATTTATGTTTTATGTAGAAAACAGTTTTAGCTCATTTTCAAAGCAGTTTTTTACTGTTTTGCACTTAAGTTTATCCTCTTAAGTGTACTTATCTTACTTGTCCTCTGTAGTGGACATTGGGACGTACTTCTTGATCTTGTGCAGAAGGGAAACACAAAATGCATAAAGAAAATACACCGTGTTTTTTTTTATTTTTATCTTTGACATGTTTTTTCATCTCATAGACTTTTTATTTCAAAATGACCGATATGATCGAACTTTAGTTTTCCTGGGTTTCAGGAGGATATGGTGTTATTTATATAATCTATATTATGCTTATTTTATTTAGTAGAAATTATTGCACGTAGTTATATACTATACAAACATGATATCAACTAACTACACATACAAACTGCGAACGCATTTGGAAAGATTAGAACATATCAGTCTGGCAAAGAATGCTGGGAAATATGAAAATGGAAAGCGAGTAACATGTACGGGCGAGACGACCTGATGCTTCAGTGTAACATGGCATCTGTGCTGAGGGACTTCGCTCTGTACTTCGAGCATAAGATGAATGGTGATGAATGAGCAGTGCAGCCTATGGAATGTAGTAAATGGAAATGAAATGACCTTAAAAACACGCCATGTTGACAGACTGTAACACCTAAGTTTCTTCCCAAGTGAATTTAAATTCCAGTACAATTCATTGTGATCATTTTACAGAGGATAATTGTATGTCTAATTGTGATTATCGGCCCAAGCCTACTATTACCAGCCCGTACTGTCTTAAGCGGAAAAAACTGAATATAGCCTACAAGTGCTGTACTTGTACTGTGTACATGAATGAAAACGAGTTCCATACAGATAATAGCCATTCCTGTTTACATAACTGGCTTAACTGAGCCTTCATGTTCTCCCCCCCTGCCAGCTTGATTGGTGCCAGTCTGTGTATAAGCGTGCCCGTGTGTCCTCTTCATCGCGCCATGCCCAGCAGTGGTGGCAAGGCCGTCAGTCAATGGTGTGCGCCATCCGGGGCAGGGAGTTTCGGCCGCAGAAGCAGCATGAATGGAGGTTCCAGTGCAGCTTGCGCGGCTTTGCAGCAGGACGCATCCCAGGGATCCTCAGAGAGCGCGAGTTCTCGCTGGGCTGCCTCAACAAGGTGTTTGCTTCCCAGTGGCTCAACCACCATCAGGTGGTTTGTGGGACCAAGTGCAATACGGTGAGATTTTGGTGTGAATGTTTGACTTTGCTTTTATTTTCTTTCTGTCACGTCTTTCTGAAAAGCAAGTGCAAATCAAGCGCGTGATTAAATTGAGTATGCACGTGTCTCTTGAACAGATTGTGTTGGAATTATTTACACAAAAGTACTGGGTTTTTCCCCTTTCCCCTGCAAGTTATGTGCAGTGCTGTGCAAAAGTCTTGGGCCACCATTAGATTATGTGGGACATAGTTTTACCAATGGTTTTATGGTATAAATATAGACTTTGCCCAAAGTCTTCTCCAGCACATCCCAAAGATTCTCAATGGGGTTCAGGTCTGGACTCTGTGGTGGACAATCCATGTGTGATAATGATGGCTCATGCTCCTTGAACCACTCTTTCACAGTTTGACCCTACTGAAACAGATGAACATCTTTTCCACGACCACAGGATGTGTCTTTCGATATGGTTGTTTAACAAATAAGAATCTAATCACTGCATCAGTTAGAGTTAAAGAACTTGTTGCCAGCTGAAACAATCAGCAATGCAGTAATTATCAGGTGGGAGGCTCTTATATACAGTGTATGTGTGTGTGTGAATATATATATATATATATATATATATATATATATATATAGACACTGGAAAAAACAGCTTCTGTTGGCTACAGTGGCAAGTATTTAGTGTGACCTCCCTTTACACTTGAGCAATAGCAGCATCTGGCAGCTTCATCATGATGCCAAGTTGACTAAGTCTGACGAAGCTTGATCAGGAAAGGTTTTTTTTTTTTTTTTTTTTTTTTAAAGTGTGGCAACCAACAAACCGCTTTTTCAGGGGGGAAACTGGGTGAAAAGGCCAAGATATGCTAAGATCTAGATCCAATGGGTCCCAGTTCCAAATTTTGGGGTCCAGTCGTCAACAATGTTATATACAGTCATGCCATTGCTAAAACGACAAATCTAATGATGGCCAGAGACTTTTGCACAGTATTGTATGCATCTTGCTTTCACTTCCTGACTTGCAGACTTCTTCACTTTAAAAGTAACATAGTCATTACATACTTTCGACAACTATTGTGTACAGCTAATCACTGAAACTCTAAAAGTAAACTCTCAGCATTTCTAAATTTAATTTTTAAAGGTGTCTATTAGGGATGGGTATTATGGCAATTGGCCTTAAACCTCAGATGGAGTGGATGGGTCTTTTGCTCTGTTTACATGCTAGAGAAATGAGGAAGGATGACAGAGTAGAGGAATATTTCAGAGGAATCCTCCCAAACAGCTGATGAGGAGGAACTTGTCATTGCGACGAATTGCTGTGTGGACATGGTTTGGTTTTACCCAATCTGAATCTGAGCAGAAAAACATTTTCTCTAAGTTTGCTGTTCATTAGTTGTAGCTAGAGGCAGCAACACGTATTTTTTTATCGTATTAAAATGAAGCTTGTAAGGCAGTACAGTGGGACCTGGGTTCTTGTCGTACCGAGCAAATTTTTCCCATAAGGAATAATGTAAGTTGAATGAATCCTGTCCAGACCTCTAGACAATCCACACTGTGTAAGGCATTATATGCATTAATGGAGTTGTATTGTGAAGGTGCTTCCTGATTTAGATGGGGATACGTTCCAAATCCACCATAAGTTAAATGTCATAGACCGAGCAGTTTAATGTAGTCTACACTGTATCATAGCAGAGCCTATTACACATTAACACTTACGTTACCCTACAGTTAGCCACAATCATTAACACAGAGCTTATCTTATAAAAAAGTGTTGAAAAGTCCCATGCAATTTAGTGAGTCATGGACTGAAAGTGAAAAGTAACAGCAAAGCACTTACCCTATTGGTGAACTCACAGCGCCAGCATTGCTACTAAACTAACTGCAGTTGTATTGTGGAGGACTCGGTTCCTTTCGGTTGGCTGTAATCAATAACCATTTTAGGACCCATGGAGAATTATTTGCACTAAGAATACAGGACTGTAGATGTAAAAATAAAGAAAACCACTCTGCACTAAGAGATATTGTGAATCCGAATCACTGTGTACTGAATCGTGAATCGAGTTTCGGCTGAAACGAACCATGCACATTGATACGAGTTTAAGCAAGTGTGCCAAATGAAGAGGACCGAGACACATTTTGCTAGTCAAAACGCGCCGAGAACCGAGGTACCACAAAGTATGAAACTCTTCTTTCTTTCGGTATTTGCTCTTTATATTCAAACCTATATTTATATTCCACTTCAAAGAGTTGAGTTCAATTCTGAAATATGTTTTCTCCTGGTTGTTCAGCTGTTTGTGGTCGACGTGCTAACGGGCCAGATTACGCGGATTCCCATGCTAAAGGACAGAGAGGGCAGAGCAGGAGGCTTCATGGGCTTGAACGTGATGGGTACACCAGGCTTTCAAGGCACGAGTTTAGCCAGCGGACTGGATACCCAGCAGGGCTGCGGCATCCACGCCATCGAGCTCAACCCATCCCGCACCCTGCTGGCCACTGGAGGGGACAACCCAAACAGCCTGGCTGTTTATCAGCTGCCTACTTTAGACCCCGTCTGCGTCGGGGATGTAAGTCTTGTCTCTGTATTACGAATTTTTGTTATTTCATTCATCCTCGGGGTGTGACCCTTTAAACAGAAACCACATTGTTTAGAATCTTAACTGTTACCTTGCGAATGCTGTGTGTTTGTATGAGATTGAAACTCTTTTTCTCTTAGGATGGTCATAATGACTGGATTTTCTCCATTGCCTGGATCAGTGACACCATGGCTGTTTCAGGTAAGATGCTTGTATGAGCAGTTTTAAGATTTTATGTTACTGCTTCTACCATATGCTAGCTCTAGGTTGGTCTCGTGTGTGTGTGTGTGTGTGTGTGTGTGTGTGTGTGTGTGTGTGTGTGTGTGTGTGTTTAAGCTGACGAAAACATTTGAAAATAAAAAAAAACGCTGCCCAAAGCACCTTTTGCGCTGGCGTTAACAAAACTCGTTGTTTGCTCTAACACACCGCTCATTTTGTCTTTTATCTGATTTATTGTTTGCGTCCACCTCCTAGCTACCCTTATGGGCCTTTTTAGGTGCATTTTACAATTACCCTATTTTCACCTCATGAGCTATTAAGCAAAGAAAGACATAAGAAACATTTGAGTTGTTCCATGAACAACACAGCAGTCCTAGAACTACAGAAAGTACAAGTACTAACAGTATCGACTAAAATGCACAGTACACAGTACAGTTTGAGACTGCAGCTGATTGTACTCTGTAATGCAATCTCACTGGTTGCAGGGTGCATTAATTATTCATTTTAGCTGCATCATTATCTTGCTTTTTTATGGTCGTCATGATTTCAGTGGCTTTGGTGCTGGGTTCGGAGTGGCTGTAGCTCTTGGGTAAAAGCCAGTGTTGCCGCTGGTAACGTTACCCCATGGCCACTCACGGGTCCAGCGCTAGGGTTGGGTTATTGATTCTGATTCTGCATATCGATTCCGGTTCTTCTTGATTCCAAGTTTCCAAAATGTGTCAGATGTTTAGAATAAAATGCGTCAGTAGGAACTGGCAAGTGGAATCAAAATGTTTTTTTGGTTTTTTAGCTGGTACCCGGTGCTTGGAATTTTAGAACCCTATCCAGCACTATTCTCAAATATGCTGGTGACCTTATTATTAGAGCCATTACAGATCATGATCCAACAGAACAGGTTCATGTGCTGGTAAAATGGTGACAGGAGATCGACCTCACCCTAAATGGAAAAAGGGAAAGCTCCACCAATCTATAATCAGTGAAGGGGAGACTAGAGATGCACTGATCGATCAGAATCAGAGGTTAATTCACAATTCAGGTCTGCTTTAAACACAGTTTCAGTTTTAAACCGTGTGATTGTTTATGAGACAGATCGGTGCCGACGCTTGCTTCTATGCTACTACTTAGCACTACTTACTATGAATATAAAAAAAACATCATTTGGGGGTCGGGAAGAGTTTAATCCTATAACTTCTTTTGCGGAAATTTGTTTCCTACTTTACGTTTGAATTCCGAGGTTCCACTGTGGTACGCAGAACGTAGGGAATAGTGATTCACTGTGTAACCCATAATTATTGGTAGGGATGCACCGATATTGAATTTCTTGGGCCGATACGATAACCGATTTTTAGCACATTATTGTGGCCGATACCGATGTTAAAAACCTGTAATTTAGCCTTTCTGCATTTCAAATACAGTCAATCATTTTTGCACTAAAATGAAATAATAAACAATTAAAGAATAAAAGAACAGTTAAATAAGCCCTGGCGATTACTGTAAACACAAGGTGCAGTTCACTCAAAGGGAAAATGGTTTAATTCCATTTGTTTTTAACCTTCCTTTTAAAAAGGTTGGTACAGGTAGCAACAAGAACAATTAAGTGTTCAAGAAAGCTTATGACTGAGAAGCTCCAAGAAAGAATAGAACTGCATACATAACTATACAGTCAGCATCATCAGATATTTTGCTTAATGAGTAACAGCAAAAAGAAAAATCAAAGAAATATTCATATGTAAATATATCATAAATATTGGTTATAATGTCGGCTAAAATTCGAATATCGGACCGATGCCGATATCTGAAAAAAAATCCATAAATCGGCTAATAATATATCGGCTGCCAATATATCGTGCATCACTAATTATTGGTCCTCGACAAGGCCACGCAGTGAAAGTATGATTAACACTTAATAGAAAAATATTTTCGTAACCCATGTCTAATTTTGCTCGGTCGCTTTTTTGTGCGTCAGGTTCTCGGGATGGTTCCATGGGCCTGTGGGAGGTGTCAGAAGAGGTGCTAAACCAGGCGGAGAAACAGCAGGCTGAGGAGGGGGTCCCGAGCTACGCCCACATCTCCCACCGTGCCCTTAAAGACATCCCCAAGGAGTACACTCACCCTTACAACTGCAAAGTGCGCGCCCTAGCTTTCAACAACGGCCATAAGGTCTGATTTCTCTCCTTAGTGGTACCGATTTCGTAACGTTTTAAGCAATCCTCGGTGACTGTGCCATTGACAGCTCATCTGGTTCTTCTAACAGGAGTTGGGGGCTGTCTCTCTAGACGGCTATTTTCATTTATGGAAGGCAGAAGACAACCTGTCTAAGGTACAGCGCGTGTTCTTTGTATCGTACGTTTGGCTTTTCTTCGTTCTGGGTTGCAGATGATCAACTCTCGCCTTGTTACTGGTTTTCAGGAACTGTCGACCAAGCTCCCTTACTGTAAGGAGAACGTGTGTCTGGCATACGGATCCGAGTGGTCCGTGTACGCCGTTGGTTCTCAGGCGCACGTGTCCTTCCTCGACCCACGGCAGTCCTCCCAAAGCATTAAGTCTGTGAGCTCCAGAGAGCGTGGCAGTGGTGAGTTCTGCATTTCATTGGACTTCATAAACTTTCATAACCTTTATTGTCTCTGAGTGCTATGCTGGTGATGTTTTTGCAGGGATTCGCTCCGTCAGCTTCTACGAGCACATAGTGACTGTGGGTACAGGCCAAGGCTCCCTGCTCTTCTATGACATCAGGGCCCAGCGTTTCCTAGATAGTCCAGATGGAATCCTCAAACTCACCACAGGCAAAGGCTGGCTGGTATGGCAATGTGTTGTAATGCAAAAGTCTTAGACCACCATTCGATTTGCTGTTTGTTGTTTTAGCAATTGTATAATGACTGCCAAATTATTTTTCGTTCTTTATTAGAATACAACCGGAAAATACTGGAAATTTGTATGTAGTATAAAATATTGAAAAAACACCTCCTATAGGCTAGTGGTTCCCAATCGTTTTTTCCTTGTAGACCCTCTGTAGAGTATCGAAGAAAAGCCCCCAGCCTGGAGACACACAGATTAAAAGAATAAAGTGATTCATTACTAATCTTAACTGGCAAAAATTAACAATTAACATCATAGCTTTTTTTTTAAACCCTTTTTCATTTTGGCTCCTTTTCCAGACAGTTAAACATTTAGCTATAAACAAACCTAAGCTCATTAAGACAATTCCTCATCACTGCGTGTATTTAATTGTGCTGTACCATCTATGCCCAGGATTGAATAATTGAATATATTTTTAGAAATCGGAATATGCCAAGAAATTTGCAGTCGGTGCATCTCTAGCAGTGCCAATTTATTTGATGAAGGATTTTCGTCGACGGCTCTTTATATCTAACGAAAACGAGAGGATGACCAAATGAAAAACGACAAAAACTAGGACGAAATGAACCGACACTTGTCAACGAATAAACACGAGACGAAAATGTTTGGCAGAGACGGCATCCAATCAGATTTAGCTTTGTGGCAGGTAGGGAAAAGATCCAATCATAATTTTAGCCTATGTGGAAAGGCGGGACGGCTTTGGTAGAGATCCAATCAGTAATGCGGTAAGACGCACAGGTTTGATTTAACCCCAAGAAGACCGTACAAGTAGCCTCTGTACTGTTTCTCAGGAAACCAACTTGACAATGGCAGCACTTGGCACATACTGGCACATTTCCCATTTAATGTCAAGGAAAACAAGGCTCTTTGTAAACAGTGTAGGCCGACTATCTCCGGTAAAAACGCGCCAAACTTGAAACATCTGCAGGCGTGTCATTCTGAAACCGTTGTCATGCTATCCGCACCTAAATGGCTCGGACTCCTATTTTAGCGGTATTACGGTAGTACCTTGTAAACGCACTTAAAGCTCGTTATGTTCAAGCCAACATTTTAGCGAATAAAGTAGGGATTAAAATATGTTTCGCGTTCGCAACGTGGATTTATTTTACCTTGCCCAAAAAGTGTTCCTACTATCTTTAAGTAGTATTCGGATAACGTAACTCCGTTTTATAAAGTAATTATGAATAAATGCCTATAGAGCATGCACATGTATCCGAACTTCTGATCTTATTAGTTTAATAAAGCTCGTAATATGTAATTTATTCCAACTTGACTCTATTCTACAATATCTCATGAGTGTCCACACCAAGTTTGAAGCAGATTGGTGGAAATTGAGTTTTGGTGACCACTTGACTGAATAGTGTTATCAATGCATGAATACAGACCCGAGCTTATATCTTAATTCGATCTTATAATACATCATTCAATCCAACTTGATTCTTTTCTAGAATATCTGCTGAGTGTCCACATCGAGTCCGAAGCAGATCTCTGGTGGAAATTGAGTTATATCCAGTGCATGCATGTTTCATTTTGTCTAAGTGCATATGATGACTTAAATAATTCAAGGGAAATGTTAAAAGAAAGCATTTATGTATTGCAACCTTTACATTTCATGTTTTAGTCGACTAAAACTAAAAACAATTCAGATGACTACATTATGACTAAAACTAAATCCAAATTTGCTGTCAAAATTAACACTGACCTCTAGTGAGGGTAAATCTTCCCTTCAGGTGTTTTATGCAACCGGAGTCCATTTAAATCGGGTAATGAGGTGATTTTATGCTTGAATGACTTTTTTACTTGACAAAACAGGACCAGTTTCGAAGTCTGTCACTGAGATTTTTGATGGCAAGAACTCGTTTCAGTTTCCTCATAGATCTTGGATCCTTTTGTGTTTTAGAACCACGACGAGACGTGGAGGAGCTACTTCTCTGACATGAGCTCCTTCCCCAATGCCGTGTACACCCATTGCTACGATGACTCGGGCACCAAGCTGTTTGTAGCAGGAGGACCTCTGTGCTCTGGACTGCATGGAAATTATGCCGGTCTCTGGAGCTAGCCTCGTCCGTCCCCTCGGGTCACTCTGTCTCTCTGCTGGACGTCTCTGTCTGATTCCTGATCGCCTCTGTCTGTCCGTGTGTGTTTGTGTTTTTCTGGACTCAGGAGCGTGTTCTCACTTTTCAGCGTCTCGTCCTTGTCTTTGTCGGCTCTGTTTCTTTTACATGCAAGACGAATCAGAGCAGGGGTTAAGGCCTGTTTTTAGAGGAAGCCCTCGGTGACGAGGCTCAGAGCGGACGTTCTCCTCAATAATTCAACTGCTGCCTCTGAGAACTGTGTAAAGTCATTAAAATATTTAGCAGCCTCCACAGGAACTCGGATGTTTGTCTGCTTTGGTTGGGCTTTATTTTGCAGCCTTTTGTGTGGTCCCGATTCACACGACCGACTGGAGAAGAGGAACGGAAACGAAGGCTTTGCTCGTGGAACTTTGGTTTTGTGTTCAGAGAGGATTGAGGATCGCGAACGAGGACTTGGGAAAGACTTTCTGGTGGTTCATCGCCACTGGACTCGATTCTATGGCTGATATTTGAAGTATGATTTGCAGTTGAGACTAGCGCATCATGCTGGAATTGAAATTATGTGGTTGTTTTTTTTTTTGTAATTTATTTCCTCTCAAGTCACCCCCCCCTCCCCCCCCTCGTGCTGTTAAGGTACAATCATTTCTGGTAGCAGTCGCTTCTGCTCCTTTAGCCCGATCAAGATCCGTGACGTCGTTGCCTTTAATGAGTCTTTCTGTGAAAGGCTTGTGCAGGTTGACTTTTCTTCCTTTTGTTTTTAAAAACAATCCCTTCATGAGTCATTTCAAAAAGAAGCTTCAACCCACAGTAGCTTGTGTCCGTATGTTAATCAAACAGCCATCACTTTTAAAATGTATTTTATATATAAAGATGTACGTACACCTATTTGGAGACTACGTTGTATGTAAATATTTGTGCGAGCGCGTGTGTGGACTAACTGTCATTACCTTGGTGGTGCCCTGTTTTTTTTTATACACACTACCTAAGTGTTTTTACAAATTACCGGCAAACGTACAATATCGGAAACAAAAGCAACCAACGCAAGAATTGTTTAAAGAGAAAATAATGAATAAAAGTCTATTGTTGTATTTTTCTTCCACCTTGGATTTTGGCTTGTGGCTTTCTTTGATGCTCGTGCAAGAGCAGTTCTTGGGGTCCACAGAGGACTTACAAGGTTCTACAGGTATGTGCCGTTTAACAACCGCATTATTTTCTGTGAATGGGGGCGTTGACCAGAAATTACTGTAAGCACATGGTCTATTCATGCAACTTTAATGTAAATATAAAGGGTATTTTCACAACGGTGTGCAAACGATGTGTAAAGTTAGAGATGGCGCTGAAATCACAAGTGGAACGCTGCCATTTACTCAGCATTCCTCATGCCATTGCATTTTTCATTTGTGGGAATTCACAATAATTATAGAAAATACAATAATGCACTGTTATAACCCTGTCTCGGGAAAAGCCGCAAGATTTAAGTGCCAAAGGCCAAAATGCAGTGCTGCACAGTATTACGAACAACACGGAAGATCAGCCAGATGAAACCAGGACTCAAAATGTGAATGTTTATATGCAGGTACTCCCAGTTTTAGGATGGCCCGACTTGTGACAGTTCGACTTCACGATGGAAATCCGATGATAAATATTATACTAAATATATAAAAATATTCATTTATCAGAAACTGTATTCTGAATGTGGAATTTTCCCTCCTAGATTTATGAAAATTTCAACTTGGGACAGATTTGTCGGAACGTGTCCCCATCGTAACTGACCGGGGAAAGCAGGGATTCAAATGTGAAAAAAATGTTGTGATAATAACAGTAGCAACAGCATAATAAAATAACGTAATTATAAATGTATGCATGACAGTGATATTAATTACAATTATTATAACAACAAGGGAATATAAACACAATCATGAAAACACCATTAATTAACCATAGTAATATAAGATAATTATGCATAATAAAGATAAAAACAATGTTGATGATATGTAATAAATATGAATAAACACAGCAATCAAAATGAAAACCAATTGTAGCAACAATAATAATAATTAGCATTATTATTAACATAAATAAAATATAAATTAATAAATATAATCGACAAAATGAATATTGTAACAATATAATAATTATAGTACACCAGTAATTAAAACAGTAATATTAATATAATAATAATAAAAATAATATTATTGTTATTATATAAATAATACATATAAACACAACAATCGTTATGAAAACTAAATATTTGTAGCAAAAATCATCAATTTAATTATAATTTAAATAATTATGAAAACAACACCAATAAATAAACAGTAGTTTTAATACTACTACTACTAATAATAATAATAATAACAATTGTTATTATTGATATTAATATATTTAAACACAACAGCCAAAATAAATATCAGAAAATCAGAAAACTAAATATTTGTAGCAAAACTGATCAATTAAACTATAATTAAAATAATTATGAAAACAAAACCGATAAATAAACAGTAGTATTAATACTATTATTATTAATAATAATAATAATAATAATAATAATGATTATGACGACGACAATGGTAATAACAACAATAATAACAATTGTTATTGTTATGAAATATTAATATAATGAATATATTTAAACACAACAATCAAAATGAGAACAAACGAATTGTAGTAAAAATCGAATAATAATAATAATGATCTGCTCATCAAGCTCTCGTGTACGTGTGTGTCTCGGGGTGACGTGTGCGCGCTCTCGTGCCTGTTGTTCTGCGTCGGCTGCGCGCCTGGCTGGGGGTGTCACGTGACCATTTCTGCTGCTGCTGGCTTGAGTGAAGCGTGTTAGCAGGTAATGATAATAATAACAAATCTCACCCTTATCTTTAAAGTGGTTTTATCATTTGAAATGGCCGCGGAGAGGATGTGTGTGATTCGGGAAATGGCTTTCGGTGTTTAGCGTGTCTTTAAACGAATCATTTGCGTTGTATCGCTGGGTAGCGAGTTCCCGGCGAGCTGCTAGCTAGCACGGTTCAGGCTCTGTGTGAGAGTGAGTGAGTGTGTGGATGAGGATGAGGGTGAGTGTGTGTGGCCATTTTCTCAATAACACCGCTGAAAAAACGGCCTGCAGCTCCCCGTTAACAAACTGATCATTTACGTTGAGGACGGGCATCGCGTTACAGACGGTGTTCGTTTAGTGTTTGGCTTTGGTTTGTGAATTCGCTCTCTGAGGCAAAGTCATAACAATTGAGAGGAAATTAGCAGCAGGGCTTAGCATGTTAGGACAAAGAGCTCTGATCTGCAGCTAGCTTTAGCCGCTAGCTAGCTCCTCCAAGACTGTTGTTTACATTCTGAAATCGTAGACCAGATTTCGAAAGGGCGTCACTGTTTGATCCGCTCTAAAACAAAGAAACCGATGTGTGATCAGAAACACCAAAGCACAAGTCCATCAGATCGCGGCAGTGTTTGATATAATAAACTCCATCCTTTTGTTTGATCCCAGATGCTTCCCTTTTCGAAATAGCCAGTGATCTCTGAGAGTTCGCCACGAAACCTCGAGCTTTGTTTGTAAAGAAGGAAAATGAAGCCCTGGCTATCAGATATGACTCCGTTACTATCAAACGTCGTAGATGACCGTCCTGTGCTAGACCTTACAGCATTTCTAGTCATTAAAGTCAAATCAAATCAAGCTTTTCCATCTCTTAACTATAACTTCATTGTTTAAAGAGAGTGCTTCTAGGCTTTCTAATAGCCGGATCAACTGTTTCAATCTCTCTTGAATATAAGGAGCGTTTTGTTTAAAAAAAGATTCGCCATGAGATTAGTGAAGCTGTAACTAAAATCTGGTTTATCTGCCAAAGCAGTTTCTGTCTCAGATTTGCTAGATGAGAGATCTTCCCTCTAAGTCTTAATGCACTAACGGTGATTTCCCAAAACTTTATGTTTACAATTAAGGCATTTAGTAGAACCTCTCATTCAGACAATTTACAATCTTATAATCCTAGCCACCACAGTCCCATTTAGTAGATGAAAACACACTGAAAACAAAATTGTATCTCAATTTTCTGGTATTTTGTCAATAACAATAATTAGATGATATGTCAGCAGGGACTGTGGTAGCCTAGTGGTTAAGGTACTGGACTATGGACCAAAAGGTCTAGGGTTCAAATCCCATCTCTGCCAAGCTCTGCCACTTAAGGTTTTTGAGCAAGGCCCTTAACCCACAATTGCTTGGATTGTAAGACTGTACCAATTGTAAGTCGCTCTGGATAAGGGCGTCTGCTAAATGCTGTAAATGTATATCTTGGATCCAAATTATTCAAAAGTAGTTTGAACCCATTTCTCTCAACACTAGGTGTTTTGCTCTGTAATTGTTGACAGCATTTATGTCTTTTCGTCTGTTGCTTTTCTTGTAAGGCAGATTTGCTGAGTGTGTTTTTGTGCTGGTACTTTGTTGTGGACTGCTGACTTCCAAAGTTCGTCATAATCTTCCTCTTCAGCACGGTGCTCAGCTTGAAGGTTGTGAAATAAATTAGTTCTTGAGCTGTATTTAAAGGCAACCGGTTTCCGACCCAGTTTGCAGTCCATCCTTTCTAAGCCGGTCCACCTCCTGTATTTTGTCTCCTGGTGCAGTTTGTTCACTCCTTTTTAACTTCAGTCATGACATGATCATAGATGATAAGATATTATTGACTAAAAATATGCCTTTACACCTTTATATGCCTTTATTAAGACCATTGCTCAAGGATCCAACAACTTGGCAGAGTTGGGATTTGAGCCGTCCAGTACTTTTAACCACAAGGCGACCGCAGTCCTAAATACTATTTAGTTTCTGTTTATTTCCACTTTTACTATTACTAGCTTGGTTTAATTCTTACCTAGGCTTAATTCTTAATTCTATGCTGCCCAGGGAGGATGGGTGCCTTTTTGAGTCTTGGTCCAGCCAAGGTTTCTTCCTTTGTAATGTTTAGCGAGTTTTTCCTTTCCACTGTCACCCTAGGATTGCTCAGTTTTGGATTGGCCTTCGATATTAGAAGATAATCGAAAATTGCAAAGCTGCTTTGAGACGATGCGCTATTGTGAAAAGTGCTATGTAAATAAATCTGACTTGACTGTCATAAAAATACTATCATATGATATCGTTATACTCAGAACGCCGCCAATTCCATCTTAAGATTGTATGTTAATTTGAGTGAAAGGTAGCCCTTCGACTCCATCGTCAGTAACATGGACAGAATGTTTTTGTTTCATCCTAAGTGCCCTGAAATGAATCACACTCAACAGAGATTGTTTGATTATCGATTTGCAAGAGTGATGCTGCAATTAAACTTTACAGTTTGGGAAACACTCGTTAAGGAATCCGCTTTGTAGCTCAAGTACATCGCAAAGTCGCTCGTTACTGTCTAAGACTCCTCGATATTTGGAAACCCACCTCTGTGGGCCAACAGCGGCAGCTTGGCAGAGGTGGGACTTGAACCCTGCACCTTTGGTCCCCAGTTTTACAGGCTTTCTGCTAACCAAATGGTACAGTCCTACTAAGTTTGTCTTTTTATTAGAGCAGCTGTTTTGTAGGAATCCTTCAAGGTCGTCTTTGTTTTCAGAGCCTCGGAGACGTCTCCCTTTGCTTCTAATGGAAATTGTAGATGATCAGTCTGTGCAAATGGAATCAGATTGTCTAGATGTGATTTCTAAAGCCTTTTAAGAAATGCCCGAGTTCTCTTATACGTTCTGTGAAACCGCAAATTATCCTACCTGGCTATGTGACGCAGTGAACATGTGTACTCTTATGCCGAGGTTTTGACTGTTTTTTTTGCAAAGTGAGTGACATACTTGATAATATCAGCTTGCACAGTGTTAAAGCAACAGATATAGTACATGATCTGTATCACAAACCCCTTCTGTGACTATCTTTCTTTAAGATTAGTAAAGTAAGACACAAGTTTGAGGTAGACTATTTCTTTCGAAAGGGCTAGGGTGAATTAACATGAATTATGAGCTGTTGATGTAAAAGTGGTATGAATTCCGATCTGATTGTTTAGACTGAGGTCACATGACTGCATATCAGACAAGAATCCAATGTGGGTACCGCATATGAAAGTGACCCAGACTGGAATTGAAAAGGTCTGGTTGAGTTTGTTTTGCCGTTCACACTCCCATGAAAGAAACTGCAAATCTGAGTTGGAATAATGCACTTAGTTAATCCGATGATAATGGGTTGTTCGGTTTTTCAGGTGGTCATGTATACGGCATACTCCCATCTCAAAATCAGATTAAGAAATCTGATAAAGGGAGCTGGATTTCATCCCAGTAATTGGATTACTCATTGCATGTATACCAGTTACCCGATTTCAGCTGGTTTTGTCAGCCTTCACATGCACTCAAACCTAACCTATACGGTTGCCAGGTCGGCTAATTTTGAAGAATTGGATTTATTTGACTCCTCACGGGATCTGGCAACCCCAGAACTGAACAGTCCACGGAATTAAAGGCAGCGTAACGGCTGCCAAACACTTTGTGGAGACTCTGAAACGCAGTTTACAGTGTATTCGAAAAAATGAAGAATCTGACTGTTTGATATTAAAGTTTGAGGTTTACATCACATTTCTGTGAGATTATTGGCTGGTTGCAAAGTAGAAATCTGATTACTGCCTGAATCCTATAAACCCAGAGGTTTCCCATTATTTGATTACTCAAGAGCTGTATAGTCGATCAATTTACTGACAAAATTCAGATGAAAAAAATGGATAAACGTTGCCTTCTAACGTTTTTTTGATGTTTCTGCATTTGTAAAACCGTCCACATTGCGATCGCGTCACTCCTGAATCTGGTCTCACCTCGAGACAGTTCTCTCCTCAAAAGTAGCCACTGGGACTCCACAGGAAGCATCAAACTCTGTGTCTTTCACTGGTGGTTGACCGATTAATCGAGTAAGTTTAATTTGGAGATAATCAGCATCAGTTGATGCCTGCGCTCACAAGGCCAGTATTCAAAAATGGTGGAAAACATGTGCGGCTCATAAACTGGGACTACGGACTAAATAAAAACAAAGAGACGCCTAGAGAACACTGAAGGTGGGGCCATTTATGAGAAGACGAAAACTTTGTTTCCAGCATTACAACTTGCTGCTGTTAACTGGAACTGGGATTAAAACCAAAAAGATGCCGGGAAAGAAGAAGAGGCTGATGTTTGGTAATAAATGTTGTGAAGTGCAATAAAACTTTTTATTTGTTTTGTTTATAAAAGAGACGGAGAGCAAACACAGTCAGTGCATTAATATCTTAAATAAGTGTTCATTTAAGTTTAGCAACTTGTGTCATTTATTGCTATCAGTTTAGTCGGATGCAAAAAATTACAAAAATAATAGTGATATTGGCATTATTTATCAGCCACTGGTCAGCCTGCTCCCTAAATATCGGCATTGGTATCGCCCAAGAAGACACATTAGTGGAGCTCCTTATCCAATATTATTACATGTCCATGAATTCAGTCACCATTCACTCTATACTGGTGGCTCTATACTGTTCTGCGCATGCGGTTTATTTCAAGACCACATTTTAAAAAGACAATGTGAACAGGATATCGAAATAATTGGCAGTTTTTCGTGCCGTGTGAACACGAGCGTAGATGATCGGGCTGTATGAAGCATTATTTAGTCCTGTTCGGCGTCCTCCACCATTTAATCATAGCCTGCCAGTCTTTTCTTTGTAGTTGGCGCTCTGTAATAGCCGGACAGAGCTGCAGAGATGAGACGCTTGAGGTCGTTGTGGTTTTAGGCTGCGCTATTAACTTCAATCAATTTCAAGTCGGCGCTTGGAGAAACGAGTTCACGTAGTTCTTACGCCGAATCGTTGCTGTATCTTATCGAGCAGCTTCAGACTACTGCCTGAGGATGAACTATCAAATGGTGGGTAACCTATTGTGGGTCATCTTAGGAACGTGTGTATCCTGACAGTCAAAATGTAATGATCCTAGAGCGACTGTGTATCGGACTACTTAATGCTGATGTGCATATTTTACATTTTATTTGAACTATGGCTCTGACTTATTAGTTTAGATAAATTAGTTTCATTCTTACATTTATCATCTATGCCACCCACGGAGGTCGGGTCCCTTTTTGAGTCTTGGTCCTCCCACGGTTTCTTCCTCATAACGTTTTTCCTTGCCACTATCACCCTAGGCTTGCTCAGTTTGGGATTGGACGTAGTTATTAGGAGATAATCTGAAATTGTAAAGTTGCTTTGAGACAATGCTCCATTGTAAAAAGCGCTATATAACTAGATCTGACTTGACTTGGTGCTCGGGTGGACGTGAAGTATTCCAAAACTGAAATTTCGGAGGCGCTCTGCTGTAAAGTGAAACTGCAGGGTTTGTTTTTTGCATGTTAAATTGTTTTTTAAACAACATGTCATAAATCATTTTTCATTTCCTTCAACACAACCTTCTGCTATTTAAACCCCTTGTCTGAAGCGGTTGGGCGAAACCACATGCTTGCAGAGTTGAAGCCTTTGTTCCCTGACCTTTTGTTTTTCATCTGAGTTTGTTTGCCTTTGTTCTTTTGTTGTCGTTCTGCTTTCGTTTCAGTTTTAGTCCCTCACTTGCACACCCTAACAGTCATTTTCTCTGTTGAGCTGCTTGTGTAAGATTTTATTTATTTTTATTTTAACCCTTGAATATGTCCAGACATCAGACCATTATTGTACGTCCAGCCAAGTCAATTTTATTTTATCGCAGCTTTACAAATAACTAGGCCCACAGCCATAACTGATCAGGCCTCAGGTGCCAGTGGCTGGGAAAAACTCCCTACATGTTATAAGGAAGAAACCTTGGGAGAAGCCTCAAAAAGGGATCCGACCTCTTTGGGCAGCCAAGATGTTGTGTAAGAATTAAACTAAGGTACCTATTTAATAGGTTTATAGTAATAGTTTCAATACACTGAAGGTAAATGAACAAAACAAAAGAGAAAACACAATTAAAGGAAGTGTAATAAATATATAGTCTATAATAATAAAGAAAAAACAATAGGGTCAGTTTTTCAGACGTCCATGTGTCATTAGCGTCATGGCTTTGTAATTAAAGACGTTTTCCCATAAGACATAAGGAAATCATTACCAACAGTTTAGTTATATATTAACTGGAAATATTTTTACGCCTCATTAATTTTTCCACGCACCACAGAGTGCAAGAAACTACAGGGCAGAAAGTTAATGGACGGATTTTATTAGGTGAATCCATTGTGTACGAGGTTTGTTGTACGTCAAGTATGAAAGCAAACAAATCTGGTACATTTCCATGTCAGAGAGGTGTGTGTGTGTGTGTGTGTGTGTTAGAGACACTAAGCAGGTAATTATTGTGGAAAGAGCTTTACCTTCCAGTAACGACTTCCTGCTGTGCGTTACAGTCAGCCTTATAGAAGCCTTTTTAAAAATAGACTTTTACCAACAGATTCTTCTTCATTGCATAGTATGGCCAGTACACCAGTTATGCTTCTCACCACAAAGTAGTCCTATCCAGCCACTAATAAGACATTTTACTACCGAAACTGGTAATTAGAGCTTAACCTTACGACTAATTGTCTTGTTTAGTGTAGTCCACCCATGCAGCCTTTGCGTAGTAATTTGCTGGGTGGCACCCGTTTACACGCTTAAAGACCAGTTACACACAATGAGATGTAAAACAAGTCCCTCAAACAATGGGGTGAGCGGAATCGACGTGAGAGATGCTCTTTTATCTCAGTACTTGAGCTGCTGTTCGTGAATGAGTCCGCATTACGTTCGTTTAATGACGAATGTAGTTCTCTGCTTACATTTGCATTTGGTCATTGGCAGATGCTCTTATCCAGAATGATGATGATCTTAAGTATTCACTAACACTACAGTTAGCAATAATAATAATAAACACCACAAGCTTGAGGATTAGTTTACAAAAATACAAATATCAGGTAAAGATAAGAGACATTATACTGCCTATGGCTTGAAGAGGTGAGTCTTCAAAGGGAGACACTGGGCTGCTCTGAGGGATGGAAGCTCATTCCTCCAGTGAGGAGCCAGGACAGTGAAAAAGGCCAACAGCAATGCCTGTGTTGAAAATTATGATATATTTGATGTTTTATAGAACATTAAATCAGTCTCGTCTTTGGTTATTATAGTATACTGTTTCTATATATTCGTTTGGAAAGATTGCATTTAATTGTACACTATGTAACCAAACTGAATAATTATACACACACAAGCTTTACCACCACTTGGAAATATTATAATGTATATTTTTAGACTAGCAATTAATACTGGGCTGTATGCCAATTAAATAATAATGCAGTACGTGCTGTTTAATGTCCGCGTTACGTTCTGTGAACCAGCACGTAGACCCAACGACATTGACAGCACAGTGTTTTATTTTAAACAATGATATTAATTAAAACACAACATTTAGTGCTTCACCGTTTGCCTTTCAAGACTGCGATTCTATTTTCAGCAGCAGGGTTTGCTCGTACTAGTTTTCTGTCATTGAAAAGAGATTCTAAAGTAGAGGAGCACCTGAAATCAAACCAAAATCAATTACTGGTCAAGTTTTAAAATGCTGTTTACTATGCAGCCCTTTAAGTAAGGTGTTTTGTTCTTACTTAGGGAAGTTTACAGACACAACAGCCCTGTCATTTCCAGTCCAAACTTTCCAGTTATTGTTATTGCAGTCTCTCTGTGGCATAATTCTTGATGACTCCCCCATCTGAAGAGTAGTTTAATGATCAGTCTTCCTGTAGTTGTTTATCTCAGAATGTCCTACTTGGTGATGTATCAGTTTTAGTTTCCACTTGACCCCAACTGGTGTTTACCCATGAACTCCAGTAGGTCTTTGACTCTGCAGATTCGGTCCCATCCAGCCATTTTGACTGAAATCACGCCAAAACCTCTCTAGTTCCAGTGAATTATCTGGAAGAAAGGCAAGTGCATGTTGTGAGCGGAGGCTTAGATTAACAATGCCAGTCATGGTCTCGTGAGGTACAGGAGAAATGCTCTCTTCACAATACAGGCAGGAATTTGAAAGCCTATTTATTGGCGTTATGAGGAAATAAAATTCATTAAAAGCAGATAGTCTTCAGATTACAGCCCCATTATCTAAAATGGTGTAGTATTTGTACAGTGGGGCAAAAAAGTATTTAGTCAGCCACGCTGATTGTGCAGGTTCTCCGACTTAGAAAGACGAGACAGGTCTGTAATTTTCATCATAGCTACACTTCTACTATGAGAGAAACAAAATGAGAAAAAAAAATCCAGGAAATGACATTGTAGGGATTTTTAAAGAATTTAATGTAAATCATGGTGGAAAATAAGTATTTGGTCACCACAAACAAGCAAGATTTCTGGCTCTCACAGACCTGTAACTTCTTGGTTTAAGAAACTCTTTCTGTCCTCCACTCATTACCTGTATTCATGGCACCTGTTTGACCTCGTTATCTGTATAAAAGACACCTGTCCACAGCCTCAACACAGTCAGACTCCAAACTCAACCATGGCCAAGACCAAAGAGTTGTTGAAGGACACAGGAAGAGAAATAGTAGACCTGCACCAGGCTGGGAAGAGTGACTCTACAATAGGCAAGCAGGTTGAAGAGGATTGGGAGGAATATCATGTGGTCGGATGAAACCAAGAGGGAACTTTTTGGTTTAAAAAACTCAACTCGTCGTGTTTGGAGGAAGAAGAATGCTGAGTTGCATCCCAAGAACACCATACCTACTGTGAAGCATGGGGGTGGAAACACATCATGCTTTGGGGGCTGTTTTTTCTGCAAAGGGGGGACAGGACGACTGATCCGTCTTCAGGGAAGAATGAACGGGGCCAGTGTATCGTGAGATTTTAAGCCAAAACCTCCTTCCATCAGTGAGAGCATTGAAGATGGAACGTGGCTGGGTCTTCCAGCATGACAATGATCCCAAACACACCGCTCGGACAACGAAGGAGTGGCTCCGTAAAAAGAATTTTCAAGGTCCTGGAGTGGCCTAGCCAGGTCTCCAGACCTCAACCCCATAGAAAATTTGTGGAGGGAGTTGAAAATCTGTGTTGCCCCAAAACATCACTGCTCTAGAGGAGATCTGCATGGAGGAATGGGCCAAAATACCAGCTACAGTGTGTGCAAAACATTTGACCTCTGCCACTGCCAACAAAGGTTATTTTACAAAGTATTGAGTTTTGTTATTGACCAAATACTTATTTTCCACCATGATTTACAATTAAATTCTTTAAAAATCCTACATTGCGATGTCCTGGATTTTTTTCCCCTCATTTTGTCTCTCATAGTTGAAGTGTACCTTTTGATGAAAATTACAGACCTCTCTCATCTTTCTAAGTAGGAGAACTTGCACAATCAGTGGCTGACTAAATACTTTTTTGCCCCACTGTATATTTTGTAAAATATAACCGCAAATTGTTTATAGCCTAAAATTATTATGAATTATTATATTATAGCCTTAGTCAAACTAAGGCAGTGTAACTTTTGGAAGCAAGTGATGGTTATGATCCTGTTTCCCTTCTTCTCTCAAATTTAATCAGAAGTCACCACAAAAATCAACTGAATATAACAAACAACATCCCTTCTGTCTATTTTTGGTATATTTCTTGTTTACAGTACTGTAAACTAGTTGCCATATTTTACATAATATTTTTAACATATTCCTATGTTAATTGCTTATTTATGTACTGTTATATGAATAAGCAATTGCCTGATATGGCAGCTGGTTCACGTCCAGTAGATCGCGGTTCTGTACCGAGGCATCTGGCTTGTGCCGGCAGTGTTGCAGTGGTGGTGTTTGTTTTGAGTATTTGGTGTAGACGTTTGTCTGTAGCAACAAATCTAATGGTGGTCTAACATTTTGCACAGTACTATAGGTCTGTCCATGATCACCTGACCATTACTCCATTCCAGTGTAATGGCTGCTGTACAGATCCAAATGGGCTCAGAAATCAGTTAGTACTCGTCTCTGAGCATCAGTGGCTGCAGTGATGTAATGGACGCTAGTTCAGCCTCGCTTGGGGTTAAATTGAGCCAGATAAGCGATGACCATGCTTGTGGGTGTATAGCTAAACATCGCAGCCGCAACTTCTTTACAACTGTAACCAACATGTTTGTGTTTGTTTTCCAGATTTTTCTATTTTGTACATACATTCTTTTGTATATACTGTATATGATGACCTCGCTGGGCGGCGACCGAGCCCGGGGCACTCGGGACAAAGTGCTGCCCACAACCACACAGACCACACAGCCACAAAAACAGCTTCAGGTATGTCCTGTTTAGACCTCAATACACTCTGGTTCTCTTGTGTTTGTGGCTGGTACGTTATGCACCGGTGCTCAGCAGTGTGGTACCAGGCTGAATCATTGTGTGTTAAAGAGAAATTGGTTTAAACTTAAATGCTGGTCAGCATTGCATGAGTTTGGATGTTTGCATGTCACAAAAGTGTATCAAAGGCCATTGAGAGCACCGTTTCAGGATTGTTTTTTGCTATAACGAATAAAGTAAAACACTCTATTATTTTAATATATACAGTGGGGCAAAAAAGTATTTAGTCAGCCACAGATTGTCCACCAGGTTGGCACACACTGTAGCTGGTATTTTGGCCCATTCCTCCATGCAGATCTCCTCTAGAGCAGTGATGTTTTGGGACAACATGGACTTTCAACTCCCTCCACAAATTTTCTATGGGTTGAGGTCTGGAGACTGGCTAGGCCACTCCAGGACCTTGAAATTCTTTTTACAGAGCCACTCCTTCGTTGCCCAGGCGGTGCGTTTGGGATCATTGTCATGCTGGAAGACCCAGCCACGTTCCATCTTCAATGCTCTCACTGATGGAAGGAGGTTTTGGCTTAAAAGCTCACGATACATGGCCCCGTTCATTCTTCCCTTAACACGCATTCTTTTTCCTCCAGTTGAGTTTTTACCAAAAAGTTCTATTCTCTTCTGGATCATCCATATGCTCTCTGGCAAACTTCAGACTGGCCTGGACGAGTACTGGCTTAAGCAGGGGGACACGCCTGGCACTGCAGGAGTCCCTCTTGGCGTAGTGTGTTACTGATGGTAGCCTTTGTTACTTTGGTCCCAGCTCTCTGCAGGTCATTCATCAGGTCCCTCTGTGTAGTTCTGGGATTTTTGCTCACCGTTCTCATGATCTTTTTGATCCCACAGGATGAGATATTGCATGGGGTCCCAGATCGAGGGAGATTATCAATGGTCTTGTATGTCTTCCATTTTCTTACAGTTGCTCCCACAGTTGATTTATTCACACCAACCTGCTTGCCTATTGTAGAGTCACTCTTTCCAGCCTGGTGCAGGTCTACAATTTTCTTCCTGGTGTCCTTCGACAGCTCTTTGGTCTTGGCCATGGTTGAGTTTGGAGTCTGACTGTTTGAGGCTGTGGACAGGTGTCTTTTATACAGATAACGAGGTCAAACAGGTGCCATTAATACAGGTAACCAGTGGACAGAAGAGCTTCTTAAAGAAGAAGTTACAGATCTGTGAGAGCCAGAAATCTTGCTTGTTTGTGGGTGACCAAATACTTATTTTCCACCATGATTTACAATTAATTTCTATGAAAATCCTACAGTGTGATTTCCTGGTTTGTTTTTTCTCATTTTGTCTCTCATAGTTGAAGTGTAGCTATGATGAAAATTACAGACCTCTCTCATCTTTCTAAGGAGGAGAACTTAAACAATCAGTGGCTGACTAAATACTTTTTTGCCCCACTGTAACTTTAATTCTGAATAAATGAAATGTCTCTTACTTAACAAGTACTTTGTAAATGCATGGGTAAAACAATAATCGCATGATTATATGGAATACATCCGTATTTTGTCTCGGGTTTTCGGTATGTATGTGATTTTGTAAATGCACTTTTAATTAGCAAAATGTTTTTTATCACTTCACCTTTCCATAGTTACAATAGTTCTGTATTTGACATGTTTATTTAGGATTACTATTGGTGTGGCACACTTTCAAGTGCATGTGTGCGGCACTTAATGTCTAGGTTAAGTTCTGGGAAAAGGTGGTTGTCTGAAATAGACCTTAAATTACCCAAGTCACATTTTATTTTAAACAATATTATTAAATAGATGATAATATGAAAGCATTTAGTACTGTACAGTATTGTACAATACAGTCATTTTTATCTTTTGTATCTTTTATAAAACTTGAAACACAACGGAACATAAAGATGCGAGCAGTGCACCTTTATGCAACGGCAACCTGTCTTTTATGTGACAGCGCAATGCATTTCCTGTAGTATTGACGACATATGCAGGGAACTGAGAAGTGTGTTTAGCTCCGGTGTGCTGTGTGGCAAAGATGGAGTTTCTCTTTCTCTTTTTGTTTCTCATCTTGTTTTTTTGGTGTGCTCCTTCCTTCATTTTTATCCCCCTCCTGTGGTGTGTCAACTTTCCACCTCAAATAGAAACCAAGTTTCCTGTGTCCTGTGATCCACTCATGGTTCTTGCAAAAATGCCCATAAAATTCTGAGCTTATTTGACGAAGTAGGAATTCCCAGCTGTGTCTTTAGTTTTAGTACACACACAACTTTGGATTGTGGTGGCCTAGCGATTATGGTCCAGGGTTCAAATCCCACCTCTGCCCAGCTGCCACTATTGGGTCCTTGAGCAAGACCCTTAACCCACAATTGCTTGGATTGTAAGACTGTATCAAATGTAAGTCGCTCTGGATAAGGGCGTCTGCTAAATGCTGTTAATGTAAGTGGATGAAATAAAGCACGAGTGTAGTATAGAATGGCTTCAGTTTGCCCTCACTTGTTAGTTTTCCTCATAATAATCATGGGAGTATAGTAGCCTAGCAGTTAAGGTACTGGACTATAGACTAGAAGGTCTAGGGTTTAAATCCCACCTCTGCCCAGCTGCCACTATTGGGTCCTTGAGCAAGACCCTTCACCCACAATTGTTTGGATTGTAAGAGTTGTAAGTCGCTCTGGGTAAAGGCGTCTGCTAAATGCCGAGATGTAGCTGTAACAGCTTGTGTGTGCATCTTACCAGTTCAAGCGCAGCAAAAGTAAACATGTAATCTGACCAGGTGTGCACATACTGGTTGAAAAAGACTAAACATATCCAACAGGTTAAAGTTTTCCCACCAACTTTGGAGGAATCTGCAGTGACACACACTTCAGATAATACTTTTTTTATTATTATTATTTTTAGTCTTTTTATGCTGTGCCTCTTTTACAGGCTACAGCCGAACAGATCCGACTTGCCCAGATGATCTTCGACAAGAATGACTCAGATTTTGAAGACAAAGTCAACCAGGTGAGACGGCAGCGTTCAAACGTTTGCTTTAAAAGACGTGAGACTAGCGCCTGACCCGTTTCATTTCAAGATTTGCACTGTTCTCAAGTCCCTGGTTTGCCTTTTGCCTGTAGCTCATGGAGGTGACAGGGAAGAACCAAGATGAGTGCATGGTTGCTCTACATGACTGTAACGAGGACGTCAATAGAGCCATCAACTTCCTGCTGGAGGGGACCTCTGACACTGTAAGAGAAAATTCCATGTCACAAACCGTACACGCTGATTAGGATTCAAATACGAAGTGAACACCACTTTCATTTGTGGTACTGAAATCTGATTGGCCACTATATGGACAAAGGTATTTGGACACGTACACATTATGCCTACAGGATCCTTTTATAACATGCAGTTCTAAAGCCATGGGCCAATAATAAGGAGTTGGTCCGCCTTTGCAACCATGAGCTTCCACTCTTCTGAGAATGCTTTCTAGGCCACCATTAGATCAGATGTACCATTGTTTTAGCAATGTTTTATTGACCACATATAAGAATTTCTGTCTTTTTATTAGAATATTAAAAGAAAATACGGGAAATCTGTGCGCGGTATAACAATTGGGGGAAAAAAATTGAAAAAAAAACAGCAACTATAGGTTACAGTGGCAGGTTTTTAATGTGACCTCTGCTTACACATTGGGGTGCCAAGTTGGCCCTTCTGTAGTCTGAAGAAGCTTGATCAGGAGTGGTCTTTTTTGAAGGGTAGCAGCCACAAAAACGCTTTTTCAGAAGGGGAACAGGGTGAAAAGGCAACGATATACTAAGACTCACAAATATTGGAATATTATCACTATAATAGTATTATAGTGACAAATCCAAGTTTTGGGTCCTGGCATTGACAATATGTTATATTTGGTTATTATACTGTTGCTAAAACAACAAATCTAATGGTGGCCAAAGACTTTTGCACAATACTGCAGGTACTGGACTGATAAAGGCCCTTAACCCTCAGTTGCTCAAGTTGTATCTCGTAAGATAATCCTATTCTTTAGATGATGTTACCTGCAGCTGCATAGAACGTTGTGAATCCTGTGTAATTAGCCCGGATTTTGGCGTTACTCATCAAATTTACTCGGATCTAATTCATCAACACCGCAGCTCTGTCTAAACTAGTAAGGCACCCAGTTGTGCTGAATCACAAAGGCTGGAAGGGCTTCTAACACCATAGCTTTTTTCTGGGAAAGTAAGTGAGTCATTCAGTCGGATTGGTGCCATTTGCTTTTCTTTAGAAATTAAACTTCTTTTTCTGTAGTTTTTCTGTGCCGAATCTCACAGCGCGCATATTAAACTATTCATAAAGAGTACTGGTCAATCTCAGGCAACTTATTTTATTTTTACTTTTTCTCTTGTTGACATTACTCAGTTCTGTATCACTTCAGCACAGAATTAGCAAATATGTGAAATGGAGCCTCTTGGCATCCATACTAATAGCATTAGGGCACTGAGCACATTCTAATGACTTACCAGTAATGTGTATTTTTACAATAAACAAATAACATCTTAAAATAATTTCGGTAACAGGATAGTAGGTTGAGATTGACCTTCTCAGTCATACTTACAATATCATCAAACAGAACAAAACAAGAGAGAACTTATTTTTGGTCTTCAGAAGGTCCTGATGATACGACTTCCTACTGAACATGTGCCTTGTTGTTTGGTCCCTAATTTACAGAAGTGGCAATATGTTCGGATAACTGGACTGAGTTCAAACCTGGGGCCATGACCAAAATTTGGAGGCAAAATATTATGGGTTTCTTATGAAAATAATCTAAACGCAGCAGAGATCCTCACTGAGCGAGGGCTATTGTGAATCTGAATCACTGTTTGCTGAATCGTGACTCTTTCAAGTTCTAGCAAGTGCGCCGACAAGCGCAGGGATGAATCTTACTAGTCAGAATGTGTCGAGAACCGAATTTGACGAGTTCCAGGGTGTTCGAGAACCGAGGAACCGTTGTAGATCAGACACCATGTTATGAGTAATTAATGCAGACCCTGATTACACCTACGTTTGGTGTGTTTTGTAGACCTCTTGGGAGACGGTGGGGAAGAAGAAAAGCATAGGGAAGGACAGCATTTCCTCAGAGAGCAAGGAGAACAAGGAGAATCGGGAGAAGAGGGGCGAGAAGGAGGGCAGCAAGGCTCGTGGAGGAGCGAACCGCAGAGGAAAGGGGGGCAGCCGCAATCGGCCGGGTAAGAGGAGCCGAGGCTGCGTGTCACATCACTGTTGCTGTCTGGAATTCTCAATGAGCCTCAAACAAAACCCTATGTTTGTTCACCTCAGCAAGGTCTCTCGCCCTCAGCAGTTTCGCCCTTCGGCTTTTGTTTTTAGTCGCTCATGTTGCTTATGCGAGGCTGTACGCGAAGAGCCTGTTCTTATCTCCCTTTGTGTTGTGTTGCTGTCAGCGAGGGCCGAGGAGAACGGCGTGGACGCCGCGCCGGTGGAGAAAGTGTCGGACCGTGGCCGTAGGGGAAGAGGGAGAGGTACAAGCGCACAGTACAGCCATGCTGTAATTTTTCTGTTTTAATCAACGTTTCGATCCACATTTTAGTCTTGTGGCACTTTACTTCTGGGGTTGCCAGTTCCAGCGAGGGTGGAAAAACCACTAATGTCAATGGAACAAGAGGCCCAATAAAGCCAAGTCTTTAGAAATACACGGACCTGGCAACCGTGGGGAGACTGAAAACGTTTATATGCACTTAATAATCCGTTAACTGAAGAAAATAATTAAATAATCAAATTATTCATTCTTTCTCTCTTTTAATTCGGTTTACATGCCCTTAATAATCCGATAACTGCAGAAAATCAGATTTTGTCAGTAATCTGATTAATTGCTATACATGCACTTAGTAATCAGATAATGAGAACCATCCATGTTTACATGACTCGGGCAATGATCAGCAAAGATTTTACTTTGCAACCAGCCAATAATCTCATAGTAATATGTGACATAAACTTAGTACTTTAATATTAAACAATCAGATTATTCATTTTATATATAGATGGATAGATACGGCATTTCAGAATCTCCACAAAGAGTTTTTTGATAGCCGTTTCGCTGCCTTTCATCTCGTGGCGCTTTAATTTCGGGGTTGCCAGATCCAGTGGGTCAGATCTATCCGTCTACCTATCTATCTATCTATCTATCTATCTTATATATATAAAATAGAATCTTTGCAAAGAGTTTGACAACCATTTTGCTGCCTTCAATTCCGCTTAATTCTGGGGTTGCCAGATCCAGCAAGGAAAAACTGGTAAAGTCAATACAAAAAGAGGCCAAATAAAGCCAAGTAGATAAAGCCAAGGCATGCGTAGACTGAAAACACAATATAACCGGGTAACTGCTATACATGCAATGAGTAATCCAATTACTGGAGTAAAATCCAGCTCTCTCTATTGGATTTCTTAATCTGAATTCTCTGCTGTGTGCACGAACACTTGAGTTCATTTAACTGCGGAAATCCGACTGTGATCGGATTAACAAGTCCACATTAAACTGTAGGATCTTGTGTCAAACAACTACTACTTTATTTCTGTGCTTGTGCAGTTTCTGGAGGAAGGGGAAGAGGCAGAGCTCCAGGGGCCAGCAGGTTTACAGCACAGGGAATGGGGTAAGGATTAAAGCAAGGTCTGGACTGATGATCTGTCTGAGGATGTCCAATAATTCCCTGCTGTCCTTTTTCTGATCATCGCAGGACCTTTAACCCAGCGGACTACACCACAGACAGTGGAACGACCAACTCTCATGCTGACGTCTGGGAATCGGGGGCCAACGATGCCACGGATGACACGGGTGAGAGAAGCCTCAAGGTAACAGTTACAGCAGCTGATATATGGCGTTCTGTATGGTATTGATCATGTTTGTTTCCTCATCATGGCTGTACAGTAGCATGGAGAGACCCACTACAAGACTGGGCAGCTGAGGACTGGAGCGAGGACGTTAGTGTAAGTCAAGCAATCCATTAGCGATCACACAGAATGACACCATGTCGATTTGAGATCGTTAAAGCGAAGCTTTTGGAATTGCAGCTGTCCGAGACCAAAGTGTTCACGTCCTCGTGTGCACCTCCGGCCGAGAATCACATCACACCCGGCCAAAGGTAACAGAATTACACTTCCATAACAATGTTGGCCCCATTTCTTATTTTCAAGATTGGTCTCTTGTCTGCTTGTTTTATCACACCTAGTCTGGACCTGGCGTCTCTGCTGCAGAAGCCGGCTGGCAGGGAGGAGATGGAGAAACCGGCTTCGGCCCAGGGGCTCGGCCACAGCCTCGTCTTCACCAACTCTCACCACCAGCCCACCCGCAACGGAGGCACCACCACTGGCACTACCAGCTACGCACATGCCACCCTGGTGAGGCCCCGTGTTCATCATCCAGTGTTTCTCTAATTGAGAGATATAACTCAATTAAAATCAAAAAGGCTCTCAGAGGCTACTTTTAGCTAGTGTACCTCTTGGTGAGAGATTGTTGACTGCTAGACATGGCTCGATGACACATTTGCCCACAGCGGGGTCTGTAGCTTTTCCCACACTCCTCATTTGCTGAAGCTGGAGTCCCAGCTAGTCCTATAAAAGCTTGATTGGTGTTAAATCTGGCAACCGGCCAGGCCATGGAAGCGTTACAGTCTGGTGGAAACGATCCCGGGAAACCCTTGCTGTGCTTGGGTGAGCATTTTCCTGCTGAAAAATGCCAGTTGGAAGCCCTGCCATGAGAGGCAACACATGGTCCCTGCACACATCGCTGAGCTGTTAGTGTCCCTCGTGTCGGTCTTTGATAGTTCGATTCTCACTGTGTCTTTCTTCTCATTTTGTCTCTTTTCCAGTCCTCAGTCTTGGGTGCAGGGTTTGGAGAGCTAGGTGGCCCTAAGCCGGGACAGACCGCTGGACAACAGATACTGGAACAACTGAAGAGACCAGCTCTTGGGCAGCTTACCTCCCAGCCTCCTGCCACAGGGGACAACTGTACCCCTGTAGGGGGGCTGGGAGGAACGGGGATACCTGTCCCCTCTTCATCCTGGGACATCAAACCTCCTGGAACACAGAGCTCTGCCTCACTGCCCTCCCATTTCAGTCGTACGTTTTAAGCACAGTTCCATCTAATGTTGTAACTGCATTCGCTGCAATGGATTGTTTTAAAGCGATTCTCACTGTGCGTCCCATAGGGGAGTTTAAAATGCAACCAGAGCCCTCATTGGTGCTAAGCCAGCTGAGCCAGCGGCAGCAGAGCTGTCTGAGCAACGCAGGCCCTTTGCCCATAGCAAGGCAGCCCAGCCCTCCTTTGCAGAACGGCCCGTCGGTCAGCCAGGCTCCACTCGAGGCCTTCTCAAAAGCACCAGAACCATCTCAGCCCTCCCTGGTGCCTACGGCTTCTGCGGACTCGCAGGCCGGCAGCACACAGCACCGGCAGGTTAAGACTCAGAAACGAAGGATACCTCCCACCTCCAAGGTGAGCGTGCCTTATACGCCGAGGGCTTTGGGTGCCTGCAGCGATCTTTTGTACGAATTAAGCTGAACTGGACGTGACCATTAAAAGAACACTGTCATTTTTAATCATTAATCATCCCTTGATTAAACATGCAATAACAACAAATGCGCTGAAACACACAAAAATATTAGGGTTCATTGAGGAATAAAAATGTGCTTTAATCAGAAGTCTTCCGATGGCTTAACAATGTATTTAAGATAAAAATATAGGTGAAATAGGAACATGCACAGTTCTATCACTATATGATTTGCTATACAGTGGAACCTTGGTACTTGTCGGTAATTCGTTCCAGATGTATAATGCATATGCATTAATAGAATTGTAATGCATATTTAAATTCTCTCTCTCTCTCTCTCTCTCTCTCTCTCTCTCTCTCTCTCTCTCTCTCTCCAGATGTATAATGCATATGCATTAATAGAATTGTAATGCATATTTAAATTCTCTCTCTCTCTCTCATATATATATATATATATATATATATATATATATATATATATATATATATATATATATTATATATATATATATATATCGTATTGTGCTTCTGTTTTATTTTTTGTTGGCTGTTATCACTAACCTTCTTGGGTCCCGTGGTAACTTATTTGCATTAAGAATGTAGGCTAAAATGAAAAGTACAAAGCAGATTTTAGCAGCGATCTGCTCCGAGAGCTGTTGTGAGACTCGCGTGCTCCAGTGCTTCGCCCGGGAAGGGCATGCACGTAAGTAGAGTCCAAATCCTGGGTGGCAATCCACCCTCGTTTAACTTCCACTCTTGAACTACAGAGCGAAGTCCCTCAGCACAGACCTGATGTCACGTCAACATCCAGTGCGTCCGTAGCAGCCTTCTTTTGAACAACCTAGAGTTTTTAATTCGCATATTGTATCACACAGCAGGGTTTGTCAGACATATGGGTTTATCCCAAAATAGACGCTATAACCTTTCAATGTAGCGTTCGGCTGTTTGTGTAGCTAATTGCCTGTTCTTTTTAGTGTATAATTAAGTGCTATCTTTTCTGTCAATAAGCTAGACGGAGGATTGTGGAAAAGCTCTGGTTTAATAAAGCTGTCTGTATGTGCAGATTCCGTCCTCTGCGGTGGAGATGCCCGGCTCAGCCGACATGTCCGGGCTCAACGTGCAATTCGGCGCTCTGGATTTCGGCTCGGAGTCGCCGCTGCCGGACTTTGGCCAGCCTGAGATTTGCAACAGTGAAGCTACCCGAGAGGTTGCTCCCGTGAGCCAGAGCAGCCTTTACTCCAAACCTGTCAGGTCTGTGAGAAGAGGAGGGAGTGCAAAGATGATGTTAACGTTGGTCGTTGATTTCGGTCGAAATTCCAATGTCGCCGAGAACCGAGATACCGCAGTACCTTGGATTTCAAGTTAGATTTTGAACCTTTTAACCTTGGCTTACCTGGTCATGGGGGTGAGGGTCTAGGGAACATGGGGCACAGGCATGACCTGGATGGGATGCCAGCCCATCGTGAGGCTCAAAGGTCGCATTTCCCCCGAGGTCTGAGAGCGCCTGCCTGTTAAAATACCGAATATCTTCCCCACATTTTAACCCTGCCTAGACCCGTGGACTTGGAAACAAGTGTACCCTGTACGGAATGCCAGCCCATCACAGAGCTGTTAAAGGATGTGTATTGAAAGTGGCTTAATGTGGACTTGAATTCCACGTTCTGTATTTGTACTCGATCCATTTCTGTTCCGTCCCAGCAGTGAATCTCTGGCCAGTCCCGTCCAATTGCTGCTGCCTCTGACTTCCTCCGACGGCATCTACCCCCCTCCTTCTGCGTCTCTACCCAGCCTTGCACCTTCTCTCACCGCCCCCGGCTCTGTTACAGCACCTGCCTCGTCGTCCTCTTCCTCATCGTCCTCATCCTCGGCATCCTCGGTGGCCTCCTCAGCAGGGAACAGCTTCGACTGTGGTGTGACTCCTCACTCACGACTGACCTTCTCCCAGAGCAAGGAGTCTTCCGGTCCTGTCACAGTGAGTCAGAGTATCTATGAGCTGGAATTGGGGGGTTTTTGGTGCTTCGGTGCTTTTGGTTTCGAGTTGACGCGTAATGTTTTTGCTTCTCTTTAAACAGAATGGTTTCAATGGTGTGAGGACCTCTGCTGCTTTAGATTGTAAGTAGAGTTAGATTGTTTGGTTTGGGCGATTTGGGCCAGGTTTCCACAGCGAGAAGCGATAGCCTTGTGGAGCGTGATCCATTTGTTGCTTGCCCGAACCCGTTCTGCTTTTTTTTCTTCTAGCCACATCAAGCTCCTCCACTCCAAAGCCAGATTCTCCTTCTTTGGGAAACAGCACCAGTGTTGCACCAGCCGCCCCCTTGTCTCTGTTACCCCCCTCAGTTACCCCCCACAGCTCGGCTCTGTCCAGCCTGGCCCCTGAGCTGCCCACTTCCAGCCTCCCAGCCTTGAGCAGGTCAGCAGGCTTCCTTTTTGGTTTTTTGGACGCTGTCAAATCGGTATTCATGTGCTGCTTGTGTCTGCTGTTTTGTAGTAACCATGTCAGCAGTGGCCATTCGTCAGTATCAGCACTTTGCACTACCTCTTCGCTAACGGTGAGGCTGACATCAGTAACACGAATTCACTACAGGGTGTGAGTTGTGCATTTTTCTCACTCTCTTTTGTACCTGCAGTACACTAGCGTGGAGAGTGTGAACTCTCTGGCGGCGGCATCGGTGCCATTCTCCTCAGCATCGGTGTCTGCGCTGTCCAGTAGTAGTGTGAGCAGCGTAGGGAGCAGCAGCCTGCACTCTGCGGCTCTGGGGCTTAGTGGAAACGGTCCCACCGCTCCCTCGGCCATCAGGACCGCACCGCTGCTCTCATCCTCTACCGGTCAGAACGCATTCTTCTTCTATCTAGTTTAGAAGTTACCCAAGGGATTAAAATCGGATTAATAAGAAATTCATTTCGGTGATGACCCTCTTTGTTTCCATGAATGAGTTGATAAAAGCCATTGACTGACCCAACAAAGTGTCGAGTAAAGTAGCAGCATTACAGTCAACTAATCCTCTTGTCTTCGTTGCTCTTCAGGTAAAGCTCCCCCAAACTTATCTCAGGGGGTTCCACCACTCCTACCCAATCAGTATATCATGGGACCTGGAGGCCTGCTGCCTGCATACCCGGTAATAGACACATTTCACTCATTGTCAGTATGTTAATCCGTCTTAATGTCGAGCCTAATCTTGATGTTGTCCGAATACCATATCAAATATAGCAGAGTGGATAAAATCGATGACCGTGCGTGCTTAAGGTGATCGGTACTTCAGGCTCCTGCAGGTGGCGTCGCACGAGATCGGTTGTGCTGTAAATACTCGCTGGCTGTGTGCTGGGATTCATAGATTGAGAAGAGGTGGTACAGTGAATGTCTCGTTCGATATTTGGAACATGGGTTGCAAAGCAGATCTTAATGATTAGCACTAATTAGTGGTTGTGTTTGGGCGTGCCAAAGGCTGTAGTGTGAAGGAAGTGGCTGGTTGGTCGTACAGGACTACCAGCTGTGGCTGCCACTGTTGGCAAGACACTTTACTGACAATTGCTTGGCTGGTACATTGTAAGATTGTATCGGTTTGCTCTGGATAAGGGAGTCCTCTAAATGGTGTAATTGTAAATATTTGGACTGCGGTAGAGCAGCGATTAAGGTCCTGGACTATGGACCAGAAGGTAAAGGATTTATGTCCCGGCACTGCCAGGGTCAGTCTTGAGCCCATGAGCTTTTACCCACGTTTGTATGTAGATTAGTCGCAAGTCTCTCTGGATAAGGGCGTCTGCTAAATAACTAAATGGACAAGTGAGGAGCACATCCACCTCTGGGAGTTTTGTTGCCACCATTTGAGGTGGTTTGGACACCTGGATGGTGTGCTCCCTCTAGAGCTGTTCCAGGACGTATTGGAGGGATTATGTGTCACAGTTGGTCTGGGATTGTCTGGGAATCCCCCAGTAGGCGCTGGAATCTGTGGTCAGGGATAGAGACGTTTAGACAGACCACCTCAGCCTGATCCTCAGTGGGGGTAAAGCAGATGGAGACCGAGACTAACATCTGTGATTTGTGAATCATGATCGAGTCCGAGATGCAGCACGTTACTGAATCTCAATTTCTCAGTATCACACTTGGCGGTTTCATGCCTGTTTGTGAATCAGTGCTTGTGGTCATGTAAACTTTCGCCTACAGCAAATCTACGGCTATGAGGATCTCCACATGCTGCAGTCCAGACTACCAATGGTGAGTCCACACCCACCAAGTCCATCATTATATAGGAGGCAGCTCTATGCCTGTTGTTTGTGTTTTTCTGTGTAGCTTCCACATGTAGAATTTTCTTTTTTTATATTTTTCATTTTAAGCCCCCAAAATAATAAAGAAAATTTAGTTTTTCAAAAGCAGTCTAAACAGCTTTGCTCACACCTGCCATTTTTGTAAGCATCACCATGAAGGGTTTTATTCAACGGTTTTAAAGAAGTTCACACATGCTGTGAACTACACTTAGGGATGGACCATAGACCAAGTTAGAGCACGAACGATTAAAAAGTCTCTCTGATCTGCCTGAACGGAGATCAAGAACCATCGTACTAAACACATTTTATTACTCGTGTTAAAAACGCTGAAATGGCATCCCAATGTGTTTTAGCAACTAGACACATTTCCCCAGTCCAGCTTTTGTTTTCATGTACAGTAGTGCTTCTCAAAATGGCGGCGTGCCCACTAGGGGTGGCATGGAGCTGTAGCAAGGGAGGGGGGATATGAATGCTGTTACACAGAAAAAAATGTAAAACATGTAACGCATGTCACTTGTAATTTTGTCCCTTTTTTGGTTGTTAAATAGGAGATTTTGAATATGTATGAATTACAATGTTTAAAATAAATTTCAGTGAGGCTTGGACTTAAAATACGTGTGCGTGTGTCCAATAATAGAACGATAATATTATGGGCTGGTCTTAGTTCAAGGAATTAGTTTATTTGGCAACACAGTAGCATGGCTGACAACACAAATGAGATTGTAACCAAAAGACTTCGGATTTACACAAAATGCAGACATGAAGCCAAGATGAATGAAAGAATCTGTTTTATTCTGCCACTAGTGATGTGTAGTATAGCCAGATCCCAGGAACATATGTTTTTATTTTTTATATATATATATAATTAGTATTACTATGATGTGTTTTGTGGACACCTAGAACATTTTTGCACATTTGGTTCAAGTGCACTTTTACTAAAGTCTGTTTAAAGAGAGAATATTATTGCTCTGATATTTCAGTGTGTTATGCCGATTTTTCTTAGTAGAGAAATGACATTGGTTGCTGTATTCAGTTGCAAATTAATCCCTTCAGTTGTGCATTTAATCCCATTGGTCACATTAGTGAGGCAAAAAAAAGATGATTCTTTAATAATTGTCCAATTCAATAATTTGAAGCTTTGCATTGTATTTCTAGTGGCAGATGGGATAAACCAACATTAAATAATTGCAATAATATCGAGGTAATATGATATTTTTGCTAAATTGCCCACCCCTTCTAGTCTGAAAACATTCGTTTGTTTTCAGTTTAAGATAAGCATTCATTCATTCCAATGTGTCCAAACCTGTGGCTGGTACTGAACGACATGGCTGTATGGATAGTTATGGATACTTGAGTCCGTTATACATCTTTTGGTTGTGCTCCCTGTAATCCTTCTCAACTTGTTCCAGGATTACTATGGAATCACTTTCCCGGGGCCGACTGCAACCCTGTCCAGCAGAGACGGAGGCCTAGCCAGCAATCCCTACTCAGGTAACCTAGTCGGCATGTTTTAGTCCACTGTCCGTGTAATCCATGTTCTTTGCTAGAGATATGACCGACTCGAATGTCAGGAGTTCTTTCTATCTCTGTCACACTCTGTTTTTTCCTCCTTGAACAGGTGAAGTGAACAAGTTTGGCAGGGGCGACTCCACCTCACCGGCGCCCCCCACCACCCTGTCAGCCGCCCACGCTCCCCAGGCAGCGCAGCCCCCACAGGGCCAAAGCCAAGGCCAGAGCCAGCCTCAGCCCCAGGGTCACCACAGCACCCAGCAGGCCTTTCTCAACCCGGCCCTGCCCCCTGGCTACAGCTACACGGGCCTGCCCTACTACCCGGGCATGCCCGGCGTGCCCAGCGCCTTCCAGTACGGTCCCACCATGTTTGTGCCGCCTGCATCTGCCAAGCAGCACGGCATGGGCCTGAGCAACCCTTCCACACCGTTCCAGCAGCCCAGTGGCTATGGCCAGCACACCTTCAGCTCAGGTGAGTCTTGAGAGGTTTTATGTGGAAACGACTTCAAAGGCTTGCTGTCTTAATGGGGGCACCTCTGTGGACCCTGTGACTCATGCCCCATGTCTCTCCTGCTTGGTCTTGGTCCATTCCAAACCCTATTCTCAAGCCCAGTGGGGACTGGTGGCCAATCGATGGTTTTTGTAATCAAGTATAGTACCGAGTACCTCATCGATTAATGGAGTAAGAAAACGTTTGCTTTATTAAAGCGTGATAGTGAGTATAAGGTCAAATAAGATGCGGCCCTTCAAACAAACAGCTTTCTTCCTTTTATAATACATAAACATGGTCTTGAAATTGTACAGCTCTCCACACACAGCTGTCCATAGGATGCTGTGATTTAAGGCCTTTGCACACCGAGTCCGATGATGCGCACTATGTTTCGTCCGAAACTGAAGCTGCGTAACATTTTTAATCGGAGCCTGTTCTGGTTTCTGCGTTGTTCTTGAGCGTTAAAATCACGCCGACCAACCAGAGCTCGGTTGCCGGGCAGAACAGCTCATCCTGCTAGTAGCAGAGCAGAAGAGCTTCTAGGAAAAGCAACATGCTGACTACAAAAACATGGATATTAAAGAAAGTTGCTGGGGAATGATGGTGATAAACCTCAGTGACTGGATGTAAAAGTGCACTCTAGTCTGCTCATGCCCCCTAAAAACTAACTAGAGCTTCCGGCACTAATCTTCGCTCATCTTTGTTTTTTTGTTTTGCTGGTTTTGTTTTTGAAGTTGATGTGAAAAAGACACGCCGAAATCTCTGTGACGCATTAAAAGAAGGGAAATTAAAGAAAGCAAAGGCGACAGCGAGCTTTCCGTGTGGTTAGACAAAAAAAAACAACGTACGCACTTGGTATGAAGGTCCTGCTATGTTAAAAATCGCATCGCACCAATGCGAAAAATTCGTACTGTGTGAATACGCCTTTTTTTTTTTCTCCAGGTTACGATGACCTGACACAAGGCCCAGCGGGAGCAGAGTACAGTAAAGCCTACAGCAACAGCTCTCAGACCCAGGCCAAGTCTGCTGCGTCTGGTCCCGGAAAAGGTGCGGTTACAGACACGCACTCTGAAGCCTGGTGGTACACGAAGCTGAGCCTTATACAAACTTGATTTGTCTCTCTAGGCGTCTCGGTGACGTCCAGTAACTCGGGCGTGCCTGACATCAGTGGAACTGTTTACAACAAAACTCAGGTACAGTGCGTTTAGTTTGACCCTCGACTTCACGTGACCGCTGTGTGACTCTCACTCGCTCCGTCTCGGGTTGCAGTCCTTTGATAAACAGGGTTTCCATGCCGGCACACCCCCTCCCTTCAACCTCCCGTCGGCTCTAGGGGGTACTGGACCTCTGAACCCCGGTGGCGCCCCTGGTTACGCTCCAGCTCCGTTCCTGCACATCCTGCCTGCTCACCAGCAGCCCCACTCTCAGCTGCTGCATCACCATCTCACCCAGGATGGACAGGTCAGACGCATAAATATCTCAGACCCTCATTGAGATGTCTTAATTAGGGGTGGGCAATATGGCGATATTTTATCGCTGGCCAACTGCATGTTTCATTGACTAACAACTCTTGTTTTGGATGAAGCTCATTACATTTAGAATACAAATCTCTTTACTTAAGTATGGGATAATATTTAAATAGTACTTCTGAAGAATGTTGCCTGCAATCACGTATCGGGTCATGAAAATGTCTAATTATCGTGATACAATATTTCTACCACATCGCCCACCCCTTAGTCTTAATACAGATACACACCAATAACTTTAAAACCACCTGCCTAATATCGAGCGTCCCACATGCCGCCCACATAAGATCTTTTAAGTACTGCGAGGTGAGGCCTACGTGGATTGGACTTGTTTGTCCAGGACATCCCACAGGCGCGCGATCCGATTGAGATCTGGGGAATTTGGAGGCCAGGTCAACACCCCGCACGCTGCATCGTCCGCCGAATTATCGACGCGATGTGATGTATTAAGGCGACTCCGATTTACACCGTGACCTGTATCATATCTGTTTACATTTTCAGTAGACTATCGCAATATATTGTTATAGAATTCATCTTCAGTGGTTTGGTCAGGGACGCTCTAGCGCCCAAGGTGGGCGTGGATTTGACCCCGAGCATGTCGTATGCCGGTGTGTGCAGGGTGGGCCGAATCAGAGGAACCAGAGCAGCAGCATGCAGCAGAAGACCCAGGTCAACAAAACCAACTATGGCAGCTCTCCTTACTGGGGCAACTGAAGAGCGGGAGTCGGCGCACGCCAAGCGAGCGTGCCCCCGTCCCGATCCGACCGAGCGGAGGGCGATTCCACGCGGCACCAAGCTAAACACACATCATCATCGCACGCACACACACACACACACACACACACACACACACACACACACTACCATCTCCCATCCCCTAGTTCTCATCCATCCCCTTTCAAAGTTTTGGCTGTTGTATGTAAAATATATTTATGTATGTATTTATACAGTGTATATGTATTGGTAGAATATGAAATGTGGTTTACTGCATTTTGTTTTTGAAGGACATTTCTGTTCATTTCAAGATGGCTAAGAGGATACGAGACGAGGATGAGAACTAAGTACTAAAAACCGAAGGTGAACATACTTGAACCTGACCCGACGTCACCATAATGTGGGAGATCTCTTCTTTTTTTTGTATACATACATGAACTTAATAACTGTGTACATTATTGCTAAGCATCATTTGATGGTGAAGCCTTTTTTAAACTGTTTTTGTATGTTACCCCTGCACCTCATCGACCTGTGAATTTTTTTTTTCCTCCAATTGAGTTATTTTGTTTGTTTTTTTTCTTTAAGTTCAGCGCTAAACCTTATTTCAGTCGTGAACCCTTACTCGTCCTGTTAATTGGCTTTATTCGGTTTTTGCATTATTTTAACATTGCTTTTACCCTTGTCGTCCAAATAAAATATCTGTCCAGGTCCTTGTTATTTTGTCACGTTTTTATTGCAAAAAGACGGAGCGATGAGGTGTTTATCCATTACAAATACGCTGTCACAGTTATACAATCATGTCTACTTCAATAAGGCTGTTGCCGGGGTTTCCAGAGCACACAGGATGCATTTGGGGGGGTTCCCTAGAAAGGACACCAGTCCATCACAAGGTGGATAGGGAGCATGGGAATATACACCCATCCCACCCCCAAGGGGTGCAGGCAGGCCGCTGTGCCAGTTCCAAAGTAACATTTTCAAACGTATTGCGAAAGTGATCAGGCTTCTGATCGGCTAATCATGGCGCATATTGTGCATCAGGAAAACACCTTCAATCTGCCACATCACCCGAGTTCAGATTATGCTTAGCAAGTCAGCTGTTGATTATATGCCATGTTCAAAGATTCGGATCTTTAGTAGAGGTAGATCAGAGAGTTTAATACTTGGTAGCATTCAGGACTTGTATATAAATGGAAGCTTCTGAGAGTAACACGAGTCTTGATTATAAGCATTATGGACCTGTAAGCATGGAGTCATGTGATCAACATGTTGTATGGTATTTAGTATCCCCTGTTTTTAAAATGGATATTTAACACAATTTGTTGAACACTCCAAAAACAATTTGGGTGACGTTCAGGACCATTGCCAGCTCCTATCAACTTGTATTCAAGAACACAATCCAGTTTCCAGGATTTGATGGAGGTAGGTAAGTGAACTGTAGCAAAATAAACCGAGCCAATAAAGGGTTAGGGTCCTTTCTCAACAGCCCTAGTAGCTTGGTGTGCCAGGGGTTTGAACTTGTGTCCACATTAGTATTACTTGACACTTGTACTATGACTGGTGCTTTATCACAAAAATGGCCAAGCATAACTGTAAGACAAGTGGTACTTATACGAGAGGAATTCAATGCACCAAAAATAAGTCGGGTAGAGCAAAGGAGCGTTCAAAAGAACTATGGTGGACTTGTGGAAAAAGTTAGGCATATACTGGGCGATTTTGGAAATCTTGTTCTTTGGTGAATCCGTCAAAGTGCACGTTAGAATCGTTTATCGTGTAGGTACAAAGTCTGCGATTTATTTGCTCACGCTGCCCGTGTAACAGCCCCTAGGCCGAGGCTTTGTTTACGTATAAGCACTTCATTTAGCACAGAGTTTCTCAATCCTGGCGACCCACCGCTCTGCATGTGTTAGTGTTTTCCTGCACCCAAGACATCTGATCCAACTACTGATGTCATTAACAAGTTCGTTCTCGAGTTAAAGTGGGTGTGTTTAAACAGGAGAAGCACTAAATTGTGCAGAGTGGTGGGGCGGCAGGACCAGGATTGAGAAACACTGGTTTAGCAGAATATGGTGCCCTGTGTATCATCAACATGTTGAGAAAACATGCTTCAATTCCACGAGCAAAATACATGGAGCCGCAATAGACTGGGAGACGTGCGGAATACGATTGGTACATGTTTGAGAGAGAACGGGAGGTCAGCTACGACTCGAGTGCGCCCGTGGGTAGGGGTATCCGAAACATTTTCACCTCGCTCTGTGTTCTGTGAGAAATCGGCTCCCAAGACTAGCGACCAAAATGTCAGACATCCTGGTCGTTAGGGCAGTTCGCCAGGAATGGCTTCCCCTCCCTCTCACACTACACGGCAATCGTGTTTCGCGTAATGGGTCTCAGTTTCATCTGTGTAGCTTCCGATCAGGTTCCAGCGCATTTAAATCACCATCTCATGTCATAACACCAGTGGCCAGTGTTGCACCTCTGGCACGTTCAGCCTCGTCACAGCCGTTCCCCCTTATGTGCCTGTTGCCCAGTTTACTACTTAAGAAATGTACTTGGTGGAACTACGTGAATAAAAGGGCATAGAAAGATGTCAATTTAATCACTATGACTCACATCACAATGAATGAATGCTTAAGAATTTCTTGGCACGAGGTGGCAGCTTACGACAGGTATACGTCGATTAAGGCATTTCTTCCAAATTTGTCCCCATCTTTTATTACTGAATTTTATTACACTCTCTCTGCAGACACCATGTAATATCTAATGCCTCTGCATCTCAGTTAAATAATTTGCAAATATCCAAATAATATATGCTTATGGTTCTGTGCTTGTGTATGTATATACGTACAATTATGGGCAGTTATCTTGTGTTTCACCAAACTCGCTCCATAATTTCACATGGAGGTGTCACCTCGCATTGAAAGAATTCTAACCGCTGCTTTTCACCACAGGTCTTCAAACGAGCCAAATGTGGAGACATCCCAATCCTACAAATGGAGGCTGCCTATTTAATTAGAGAATGTCAGAGGAAAGCTTTTCACATCACTTGGTGAGCCACGAAGGAGACAAAAGCCAGATAAGTGAGGACTTGAGTAAAGGAGCAATTTTAATGGCATAAACAGATTACAATATATTTACATATGTACATGTACAGTATAACCTCGTTATCTCGTCAACCTCATCTCTCACCACCTGTGATAGGAGGACGGATTACCTGCATTTTGCCTCGAAAAGCTGCCAACGTCGCCTCTTGCCAAGCGAAGTGTGACAAAGATCTTGCCAGTAATGAAATTCTACACCGCTAAATCGCCAGTAGGTGGCACTTTAATCCTACTGTAAATGGGCAACGCTGGATTATGTACAGCCCATTACTTGTACAAGGAGACTGGTTACTTAAATCCGAATAGGACTGTAGTACAGAAGCCCCGCCCCATGGTTAGAAAAAGCCAACAAAAAAGAGGCGGATCTTCGTATTTTTCGCGTTATATGAACCCAAGCAACCTCATGTCCTGTTTGTCAGATCATACCAGCGATTCTAAATCTGCATTTTAAACGTTAATTTCTCTTGTAATATCAGATATATAGGTCTCTCTCCACTCAGAGGAGTCTGGTCTTGTAGGGCTGGAAATTACTGCCCAGTGGCGTTACCAAGATGGCGGCAGCATGAACACTCGTGACTGCTGTTATTCGTCACAGACTGAGCTTCTTGTGCTTCTCGTCACAGAAACAATTGGCAATCCCGGACTATTTTGCAGATGTAAATTGTAAAGGTGATTGTACATCACAGGCTGCTCAGTGAAACGCATATCAGCATCAGGTATGAATCTTAAGTCGCCAAACATATCCACGAAACAAACTTGGGATAAGTTTAGACTGTACTTGGCGGGATGTTGCTTTAAATTGAGTTCCAAAAATTTTTGGTTTACTTCCACAATACACAGCGAACAGCGTTCACTGTGAAGTGCTTCCTGGTTGAAGACATGGCTGTGTCCAAAATAAATCCCTACTCCCTCATTAGTAATCGCACAATATTGGCTTAGGAACAGACTTGTAGCACTTGAAACAAAATCTAACAATTCCTCACCAACATGGCAGCAGCGAGCTCGACACAAGAGTGGCTGAGCTGCATGGAGAGCTCCATACACAGTGAATTTAAGTTAGTTAGTAAAAGCACTGTGCTGTTCATCGGTTATGGCCGCCCAATTCCGGTCTGCAACTGAATTTAGTGATAACCACCAACTACACTACTGTACAAAAGCAATGGTTAAATGAAACTCGAGCACAAAACTTGCATTACAAAAAAATAACTAGAATAATATTGCTGACTAAGATGATTGACCCAAGTGTACAGGAAACTGCTGTTGGGACTGAGACAACCAAGAAAGGTGCAGGCTTTAATTTGAATTCAAGGCACAAAGTTAAACAAAATCAGTCATGTGCTCAGAGGGAAGGGACCAATAACAAAAAGAGAAGCCTTTGTAGCAGTGCCGCACCTGGTTAATGTACATCATCCATACAGCTGAGCAACAAAACTGTACAAACCTACAACAGTTCGTTTAAAAAGACTACATGCCAGACTTATTCGTCATCAGCCTTCTTTTTCTTCTTCTTCTTTTTCTTCTCGGGCTGCTCCGGCTCCTCGGCTTGCTCTTCAGGCTCGGGCTCGACCGCTTCCACCTTCCGCTTCTTCTTCTTCTTGGTGGCGGGAGCTTCCTCGTCCAGACCGTTCGTCAGCTCCTCGTCCTCCTCGGCGGGCGCCTTCTTTTTCTTTTTCTTCTTCATCTCGCCATTTTCCTTCGGACCCACAAAAGGTACGTCAGAACCAGAAAACCAGTGCCGACCTGCTAAGCTGTGCGGCTCACTTCAGTGATCAAACCCACTGCGATGGGCGTGCCAATGGTTCGGAGCCGCTTTATTCTCGCACGCCATTGAGAGGCAGGTACGTGACGATCCTGCCTCGTGTCTAGTCGTGCAACTTGAAGCGGTTTGAGAAATCGACGTGCTTACCTGAGCGTCTCCGTTGACCTCGTCCGCCTCGGCGGTGGACAGCGCTTCCAGTTTCCTTTCCTCGCGCTTCTTTTTCTTCTTCTCCTTCTTCTTGAGTTTGCGTTTGATCTCCGCCGCCACCTCGCCAGCCTGTAAATGACAACGCTCTTAATCTGACCTTGTCTGAACTTAAAGGACTTTGAGTTACGGGTGCCGTGTCAGGCTCATTAAATCAGTTTTTGACCTCCATGGTACAATCAGGGTAGAGAAGAGTCATCATTCACGGCGCACGATTCAAACGGTAACCGCCAAGCACTCACCTCGGCGACCGCCTCCTTCATGACGTCCAGGTTCTTCCTCGGTGTCTCGCCCGTCTCGTAGAAAGACAGACGTTCTTCCACTTGGTCTCGCAGTTTATCCCCAAACACGCTGGTAGGCACCTCTGGAAGACAGACCGGCAGTTGGTGAGTGAAGCAAGCGTTTCAGCTGCATTCCTTTCTAAACTGAATGGCTTTGCTCAGCGTGATTTATCAACATCCAGTCCCGATACAGGGTGGAATACTGTTGACGAAAAATAGACATCATAGCAAGGCCACTTTACTAGTGATGGACAAAAGTTTTCGGAAGAGTCTAGTAATTAGGGGTGTAACATCTATAAACTGTCAAAGTCAAATTATGTAGCAGAGCGTCGTCTCAAATATCTAGGCCCTCACTGAGCAAGCCCACAGCGATAGTGGAAAGGAGAAAAGGTGTTGCGAAAGAAAGAGGACCAAACCTCGTTGGGCCGCCCATTTGTTATTTAAGCAATAGAACACGTAGGGGACTGCGTTATCACGAACATCATGGCTGTGACAACTTGCAAATATCACAAGAAAATGACCTACACAACTGCTACCATTAGGATACAGTACAACAATGAGAAGAAAGTCTTCATTACTTTAATATTTATTTAACCTAAAAAGTGTTTTAGTGTTAGGCTTTTGACAACTGGTTATACAGTTTCCAACATTCCATCCCAGACCTCCTAATGCTCGCAAACTCCCAAAACTGTCGCCAGCATACTGATTCCTCTCACCTGTCCTGCATTTCCTTAATCATATCCTCTGCTCTTTAAACCCCTTATCTAAAGCAGTTAGGGTTAAAGCCGCACTCTTTGCAGAGGCAACTCTAGGGGCAAAATATCAGGGCATCTCTACTACATATGCTCAAAGAAAACCCAGATTCAACCAGTGGATAAGTCCAAGTATAGCCAGAATTACCGAGTACTTTCTGTATCAATCACTAGCGTTACTATCCGCACAAGACGACGCTAAGCTCACCGGCGAAGCAGTCGATCCGAGAGGCGATGGTGCACTTGTTGGCGAGGTAGCGCGAGATGCGACCCTTGTTCTTGGCTGCGGCCCGACCGATGAAAGTGGAGTGGAAGATGAGGCCATACTTTGGTGTGTTTCCTTTCGTCTTCAGTGCCCTGGATTTATAAAACCAGTTACGACCATCTACAAAGTGCGTCAGTGCGACATTAAACAACCAAATTACCGTGGTCACCTCTACTGGACCACCTACTGTAACTACCTCAGAAACCTGGGCGGCTGCTCAGACTGGGGGGGTTAGCATGGGAGAGCGGTATCACATTTGGTGCGTTCAAACGCTCAAATCAACCACTGCGCCTTCGCCCCTGCCCTGCCATCACAGCGGCCGCCTGAAACCCCAGCAGGGACGGGGAGCCCCAGTACCTGAACAGGGCCTTCTCTGCTCCTAGGATCTGCACCGTCGAAGCCGGGTACTTGGCCAGGTTAGTCAGGCTGCCGGCGTGGGAAATGAGACGAGCGCCGACCTGGAGGCGGAGAAACACAGTTTAACAACTTTGTTCCCAGAAGAAATTCGGACCCGGTGCGCGCTCGTACTCACCACTTCGCCGATGAGCGCGGCTAGATTAGGGGCCACCTGGCTCATCTTGGAGCGTAGGTACTCCTGCAGCTCCTGTCTGTACGACGTGAGGGATATGACTCTGCTGGAGAAGCTCTCGATGTTGATCAGGTCGATGGGCGAGATGTCCATTCCTGTGAAGAAGCAACAGGTACGCTTTAGGAAATCAACGTTCGCACCTACAGGCCGTCGCTCCTAAAGCTGCTCAGACTGTTCAGTTCATGATATGCAGTCATCACTTGAATTCAGTGGATTGACAGATTTAAGAAACATCATGACTTCTGAGCTGGACCATGCCCAGGTTCACACAGCAGGCGAGAGAGGCCTAAATGTTGTGTAAATGCACTGATTGAGTTCCGATGTGGCCCCTTTCATATGTGGTATTGAAATCCGATACATATTTGATATGCATCAACATGGAATTCATGCGACTTTTACCTCATTCATCATAACGTGCGCTGAGACGGGAAACCGACACGAGTGAGGGTGGTCTTCATTGGCGGCATAAAATTACAGACCTATAGTTTTATGCGCTCTATTATACTTTCCATACTACATCCTCTCATTTTAGTCTACATTGTCATTTTATTCTTTCACATTAAATGTTTTAAAACTATACACCAATATAATAACTACATACACTAAATCTGAATTGGGTAAATGGTTACACCCCTAGTTCTTCCATATATCAAAGCCACCCAAGGCAGTTTAGCCCCTTTTACTCTCGGTCCTCTCAAAATTTCTTAGTTAAAGAATGTCCTTGCCGCTGCCGCCCTAAGCTTGCTTCACTAATGGAAGATGATAAAATTGTAAAGCTGCTTAGAGACGTCAGTCACATTTGTTTGAACAGCCTATAAAAATCAGATTTAGTGAGAAAATCGGATATGGACCACTTTTGCCTGCCGTGTGAACGCGAACAAATCATCAGGAAGAGAATCGTCTTACCCATGGAGGTACGAGAGGCATCCAGGATGGCCTGAGCTTTAGCACTGTCCATGGTGATCTCCTCCAGGGACTCCAAGCTCTCCTCACTCAGCTCCTTCCTGTTCCCGATCAACTTGGCCAGCTTGCAGTAGGTTGCGTTATCGCTCACTATTTTGATCAGCTCAGGAAAGTGATAGCCGTACCATTCACTGCACACAAAAGGAGGAGTCAGACTGCGCCGCCAATCGCACCAGACTGGTTAGTAGCAAATCCAAACCAGGCTGGTTGTCTCCGCCCTCAGGTGATGATCTGCCCCACTGACAGACTGAGTCGCCCAAGAACGGGGTTTGGTATCCCTCCTCTTTCTGTACAGTCAGCGCCGAATGGGGCGCGGCCTGCGGTAAGCACTGGGAGGCTGCTCGCCACACCACACTGCACACCGGTTTTGAACCGCAAACTAATTAGAATCAGGCGTTAGGTGTTTGTTAGTGGGCACACACTGGGACAAACTCCCTTCGGTCAGTCAGTACACCATGCAGAGACAACCAGCCATGCCAAGTGGAACAAACAGAGGATGCTGTACCAAGATCGAATCTCACTTAACTATACTCAAACAGCTCCGCCCCACAGAATGAGAACACTCAGTAGCAGCATCCCCATTTTGGTCACACCCACAAGTACCACTCGAAGCAGCCGGCCTACCGGACACGCATGGAGAACGTGTTGATGTCCTTGTCCAGCTGATCGAGCAGGGCGATGGACTGGATAATCATGTTATCGACCCGGTTCACGTTGAACTTCACCTTGGCTCGCGAGTAGCTGTGACCCAGACCGAGCTGAGCCTTGGATGCCGCCTGAGCCGTCAGTCCTTTGACCAGGGAGTGAAAGTGCAGGCGCACACCTATGGAGCGAAAAGAATATAAGGAGCGGACCGAAGGGGCGTGGCGTGACGCCTTCGTATGGCGGCTCTGTTCAGCTTTTCAGTATAACGCATCACTCAGCACGTCAGTCAATCTAGAAACATCACTACAGAAACGCCCAGTAACACACCGTCAGTAATTCCACACACCTCTCAAGATCTCTGCCACGACGCCTCCAGTCTGGATGGACATGCCCAGCTCCTCCTGCAGTGCAGCACCGATCTTACCATCAGCCACCCCCAAAATGGCTTTCTTCTTGCCTCCGGAGGGCAAGCTGGTCTCCAGAAACAGTTTAAGGTCAGCATGGACGACTCCTACAGAGAGATTTCAGAATCAGCCAAGCTTTTCCACACTGGCATACCTTCAGTACAAGCTCAAGTGTTCAGCAATGAAAGCTGTCAGCACAACCAATCAGTGGATTGACAGATTATTGACACATCACGACACCCGAGCCAGAGGAGCGCAAGTCCCAAAACACAACTCACCTTCTGACACGGCGTTAATGTTCTCCAGCGCAGCCTGAGCCGACTTAAACGGGTAGAAAGCAGCCAGTTTTACCACAGTGTTGAACTTTCCGATGTTTAGGACGCTCTCCTCAACCTGGGCAAATAAGGGGACAACGATGACACCGATGACACCGAGGTCACTTCGAGCAAATGACAGTTGTTTGACATTAGTCATGATGCTCCGAGTGTGTTATTGGTAGTCAGATAATTGGAAAGCTTAATGACAATATGGCAAATAATCTTAAAGGTTATGGGCCAGTGCTTACAGCAGCGTTATAAGAATTCTGGGTTACACATTCATTTTCTGGCATTGACTGAACATGTGTCTAAGTATAAGGAAGCGCTAAATAAGGCGCACTCTTCTTACTACACTGAGGTATTTAAGAAGGCTGGTCAGAATCCCAAGCGCCTTTTTTCCCATAACCAATAAGCTTCTTCGCCCCCCTCATGACTCTACCACTGCCTCACCGGATTTGTGCTCTGCCTTTCTGAAATTCTTCAGTGACAAGGTTTCTAACATTTACCAGGATCTACAGGATGCTCCACCTTTTGAGCCTCCTTTTCTCACATCTATACATTATTATTGTATATTATTATACAATAATTATTGTTATATAGTTGTAGTCGAAACCCATTTCCCATTCAATGGGTAGCAACACCAGCCTGTAAAATTAAGGCAGTGTGCTTCAGTATGAAAAAAAGATCTTGGTACTGCTGATTGGGGGAACTGTAGCCAATTCTTCCTATAAATTCCTGAAATTAACAATCAGAAAAAACACCGACATGGCCAATCTGGACACAAATGAAAACCACGGAATGGATCCACTTAAACTACAGCACAGGACCCAAAGTAACTCGAATCCCATGTATTTGGCTGGGGATGGCTCATTTCCCCACAAAACTCTGCACACTGAAGTTGAGAACAGCACTATGGGCATGTATGCAAACGGAGGTACCTGTGGCAGCAGCATGCCGATCTCCTCCACCTCCTTTACAGAGAAGAGCGCGTACCCAGCTGCATGCTCGAACAACACGTGGAGCAGCACCTACACACAAACGTTACCCAACACATTTTAGTGCAACCAGGTCCAAACTGTTATTCAAATGGTTCAATAGATGCAATAACATTGTTTTGCAGGTTACCAAGCGCCTATCATACTGGGTTTTGCTTATTGGTGTCCACGCAATGTATTTCACACGGTACCACCTGACCCGACAACTAGTGCCCCTGGTAAGGTAATATGCTTGTTTAATAAGTTAGTTAAGATAAATATAACCTTATTGGACCTATATGCGAATTGTTGTCCGAACATTGCACACAAAACACCACGCACTACCTACAACAGTCTCGCACATTTAATACATAAACTTCAGTTTAATTAGAAAGCGTTGCGATATTATAAAACCACAAGCAGAATTATGACTGTTCGTGAAGTCTATAAACAAAGTAAGTAAATATTTAGCAGTCCCGCGTGGTTTGCTACTTTGTGTCTCAAAACAGAAGAACAGTACACTTATTTTGGTTTGGAATATAGCAAAGAACAACTATGTGCTTAGAACATTTGACACACCTTTTAAAAAGCATAAAGTGCTATTTTATGACTTTCCCAGCGTTGTTGCTTAGCGTTTGTTAGCACTGTTGCTAACACAGCCAGCACGAGCCAGCCACGTGTTTCGCGTGCAGCTCCCAAATGTGCAACGTGGATTCAAACGAAGCACGAATACATCTAAAGATTGATTAAACCTACAATAACAGCGCACATTACGCTTCTACAAGATATAATATGAAAAATATTAGACTAATTGAAGACATTTACAAAGGCCTTGCAAACACTCCAGGCCCAACGGTACACTAATCACTGAGACTAAACCGCGGCTTTACTAACTTATTTCGAAATACAATTGAGCAAATCGATTGATTCGCATAATAGGTTTTGCACGATCACACAGTTATAATTAATAATCATAAACTATGACAAATCAAACACGTGCACCGTTACAGCGCGACTAATCGCGATCATTTTTCCATATTAAAAGTTCAAACAAACCATGAAATACAGTGAAACTCTCTTTTCAATACTATTATATGTCCGATCTTGTAGTTTTACCTAAACAAAATACATTACCATGTTGAGAATTTTTGTTGCTGCGCCACAAGGAAACGTTCTGTGCGCCTCACTTCTCACACCGCAAACTGCAAAGAAAGCACCGTTTACGCATGTGGCCTGCCTGTCTAATTCAGTCTCGCGATACTTGGGGTTAGTTCCAGTGAACCCGTGTTGTTCTCGCGATATGTAAAAATCGCTAGTGGGCCATCTGCTGGCAATGTAGCAGCACGACGTTGAACATGTCGTTCTCAGGCAAGTTCACTTAATCTACGTAAACACAACTTCTTGAAATGATTTAACCACTTAAGGTAGCATATAGCACCAGGACAGCATCTTTATAATTAATTTAATCACTTATTTCAGTATAACACACCACCATGTCAGGTTTCTAAGCGATTCCAGTCACTCAGTTCAGTATACAGAATAATTCTTTATTTACTTGAAACAGTTAAGTTAAAAATATCATCAGCATGTTTTTGTGATTTGTTTTGGTGAAGTCTGTGTAGTTCATTATACATCACTACAAGCACTTTCTAATTATATGAATCATTTAGTTCACTCATGAGTCATTTAGGTCGGTATACTGAATCACTACAGCATATTTGCAGTAATTTGTATCGCTTGTTGCAGTATACTACATGAATTCATTTTGTAGTTACTCGTAGATAATTCGACTCCACCTTATTTAGTGTTCAACATTACCACATCTCTTTTTTAAGTATTACTCATGAGTCATTTTGTTCAGTACGGCACTTATTTAACAATTTGTATCACTTCTTTCAGTATGAATCATGAGTCATTTAGTTTGATTCATCCTATCGCCTATTGTTTCCAGTGATTTGTAACAGTCGTTTAGTTCAGTGTAACATCTCCAATCTCTTCTTAATGATCACTTCGCCACACAGCTCCGAGATCCCTGGTTTGATCTCGACCTCAGATTCCACCTGTGTGTAGTTTGCATGTTCTACCCGTGCCCATGTTTACTCCGGGTACTCTGGTTTCCTCCCACATTCCAAAAACATGCATGTTAGATTAATTGGTGTTTCTGAAGTGCCCTTAGAGTGTGTATAAATGTGTGAGTGAATGTGCCCTACGATGGAGTGGCACCTCTCTTGGGTTGTTCCTGCTTTGTGCCCTGTGCCTCCCGCTGCACACTGGCTTTCCCATGACCCTGATATACAGTGGGGCAAAAAAGTGTTTAGTCAGTCACTGATTGTGCAAGTTCTCCAACTTAGAAAGATGAGAGAGGTCTGTAATTTTCATCATAGGTACACTTCAACTATGAGAGACAAAATGAGGGGAAAAAAATCCAGGAAATCACACT